>CM052439.1:173268040-173300045 GCA_028533085.1 Varecia variegata
GGAGCCTTGAGATCAATGGAATAATTATCCGTAAATAAGTTGTGTGATGTTGTGTGATCTTGTCTTTCACACGAATAAGAGAGACTGGTTTTCCCAGTAAGCTTGACCTACCAAATACAGCAGGCTTTACTGCTTTGGGCGTCCGTAAAGAGGGAAACGGGCCTCAAGTTCAAAGGGAAAACATCTTTAAGTTTACCACTTTCCGACACCATTATGCTACTATGCTTCAATATTGTATCATTACTCTCATGGCATTCTGCTGGGGAAAGTCACATAAACAAATGTATTAAAAAGTATTTCATTAGTGCTATGCAGAGAATTAAAATACAGTGATATGATAGAGACTTGCTAGGTGGAGTGGGTGATGGGGACGGCACATTTCAGCCACCCGAAGTCTGAACGACTGTCTTAGGGGTGGGAGTGACTCAGTGAGCCTCTGGGCAGAAAGCAGAATTCATTGGAAATGGCAAAGAGAGTTACAGAAGGGACTCTTCATGGAGGTCCGAGCAGGGTTGAACAAGCCCACGAGGGATGCTGAGACCCTCAGATTCAGGCAACAAGGAGCAGTGATTTCCATCTTAAGTCTGAAAGGACAAGGCCAGCAAAGGTTGTTACCGAAGCCTGGTGGAAGCTGGAACCACAGAGGAGCCTCCTGGTAGTCACAGGTAATCACAGAAGGAGGCAGCGACTTGATGAGACCCCCACCCAGGCTGGGACAGAGCGGAGAAGCCGTACCCCAGCCTTTCTCCGATTTCATCCTCTGAGCTGCTGGAGCATTGCATTGGCCAAAGCCTGGGGTTCTAGGAGAAGAGAGGCTATGAATAAACCCCCAGGGACAGGAGATGAGCAGAGGGCAGAAAATGAACCTTGGAAGGACAATAGTCACTGATCAGTGCAAAGAAGCTACCCACCTTATCAGTCTCCATGGGAGATACAGATACCAAAAATATTGACCTAAGTAGCAAGCAGAGGCTCTCTGAAGGAAAGGATGCTTATCTGGGAATAGCGTATTGCAGTGGGAATACACATACCACAGTAAACTATGTGCACATTCAGGGAGGCAAAGAAAGACAAGGGTTTTTAAAGGAGAAAGGGAAGAGGATTACATAATTGTTTTGAAATAATTATCCTTGGCTACAAAGATCAGTAACAAGGCTGATGCCCGTCTGAGGCTGGACAGGCAGTTGCTGGGCAGGTGCCCTTCAGAAGTACTTTTTGTATAAGGCAGCAACAGCCTTTGTGCAAGGCTGTGGTTTTTGCAGTCTTTTGTGATCATCTTTGTTATCAGGCACACAAGCAGGAGAACCCTTTCTCACGGCTTTCCCACCTCTATTTGTCAGAGTTTTCTTAACAGAGACTCCATTTGATTTTGACAACTTGCACGTGTGTCTGTGTACCCACCTGGCACCTGGTACACACACATGCGCTTTTCCAGTAGGGGCCACCTACCCCAGACTTCAAACTGGAGCCCAGCAACGCTTCTGCCTGTTATTTGCTGACACACGATGCTGCATGGCAAACACCGTGAGAACCCAGCGGGTACAGTAGTAAGCATTTGTTAGTTCATGAGTTTGTGGGTTAGTTAATTAGGACTTGCCCCGGAAGTTGTTCTGATCCTGGCTGGGGTCGCTCAGATGTGCATGAGCAGATGGGAGTCAGTGACGGAGGCGGCCTTGGCCAGGACAACTGGTCAACTCCACATTGCTCCGCGTGTCCCGCCGTGGGGAGCCGAGGCGAGTTCTCCTGGGGACAGCGGAGCCGCCAGCGCCCAGCGGAAATGCAAATGCGCTCTTCAAGGTCCGCACGTCCCTCTGCTAACGTCCCGTTAGCCAAAGCCGCACGGCCAGAACCAAAGGGCAGGAAAGTAAGCGGACTGAACGGTGCCTTTGGTGAGAGGAAAGGCCAAGTTACCCAGTAGCGGCTTGAATACCGGGCGGGCGCCGAACGGGGGCGATTAACACACTCGGTGTTCCTGGGTCGCTCTCCGGCCAAGGTTATTTATGTACCTCGTGTCTCAGGTAAGGGTCCCTCCGTAGACTCAGTCACCAGTTTACGCTGGAGAGGTTTTCGGGTCGTCTCAGCGGGGGCTCAGAAGGGGACAGCCCAGGGCGAAGCGCGTGCGGTGCGCGCGGAGGGACGGGCAGGGCCGCGGAGGCCACGCTCTCCGGCTTCCCGCCCCGTGTCGCCTCTCCTTCTCCGCCGGAGCAGGTCACGGAAATCAGGATTATTCTTCCCCAAGGTGAGACATAGAGACTAAAACGTATCTCCCCAAAGCAAGCCCTAAAGCCTGCAAAGCCCACTCCCTCCCTTCTGCCTTCTTCCTCGCAGACCCGCATTCCAGAGGGTCTGCCCCGTGCCCAGGAGGAAGGGACACTAGGCAGAGACTGGAAAGAATCTGGACGGGCCTCGCCGGGCTCCCGCAGGGCTCCCGCCGGTCTGTTTCCTTTGTCCAGACACGTCTGCAGGGCTGTCCGCGCTTCATCAAACCCAAGCGTGAAAATGGCTGGTTTTCCCTCGGTCTCCGCGTCTTCATTTCTGAAGTTGCCCATGTCATGTAAAACTTTGATTAAATAAATATGTTATGCTTTTCTTTGGTTAACCTGGTTTTTTAAAAAAATTTTGTGGGAGTGTCAGCTGTGACCCTCGTGATGGGAGAGGGGAGGTGTCACCCCTTTGTCCCCTACGTCAGGAACAGACCAAAGGGAGGGAGGGAGGCAGGACTGAGCAGAAGGGAAATTTAAAATCCGCTGCATTTGCAGAAGGGGTCCCATCAGCCTTCCGAATCCATGGGCTCTGCGTATCCTTAGATTCAACCAACTTTGGATCAAAAATATTTGAAAAAAAAATTGCATCTGTACTGAACATGTGCAGACTTTATTTTGTTGTCATTATTCCCTAAACAATGCAGTGTAATAACTATTTATATAGCATTTACCTTGTATTTGGTATTGTAAGTAATCTAGAGATGATTTAAAGTACACGGGAGAATGTACGTGAGTTACATACAAATAACTAGGCTATTTTATATCAGGAACTTGAACATGCAGAAGTTTGGTATTTGGGGGGTCTTGGGACCAATCCCCTAAGGACACTGAAGAATGACTGCACCTGGAGATAGGACGGCCTTTCTACCTCTCGGGTGAAAAACTCCCTTGGGGCGAAGCCTGGAGATTAATAAACCATGAGCCAGCGCCTCACACTCCGGGTGGCCGAGGGAGTGAAGGCCGTGGTCCTGGCGGGGAAGCTGAGGCAGTGTACCCTCGTGTCCACGCAGGCTGTCTCTCGCACCACTCAAGTCACGTGCCTCTTACAGCAGCTTCACTACCCGACACCAGCTCTTCCAGACTCTGGTTGCTCTCGTTTCCTGGGGAAAGTTGAAGGAAAGAGGTTAGCATGACAAACCCAACGCCAACAGTGCAGTGGGTCCAGGACCACACTGATGCTCTCATCTCTCCCTTCCACCACCCATCCACAGTCCTGCAGTGCTCTGGGCGGCAACATAGATATTATGCATATTTTATACACTTATTTCTGTTCCAGGTCTTCAAGATCTGGTGTGTATTTTTGACACTCACAGCATATTTCAATTCAAGGAAAACTGCGTTCCTTGGTTACATCAACCACATTTTGAGTGCTCCATAGCCACAGTAACTAGCAGCTACCGCCCTGGGAAACGCAGGGCTACTCTGCGATTACGTGGACATCTCAGAGCACTAAGCAGAGACAGTGCCTTCCCACGGGACAGGTCAGCAGGGTGCACACAGAGAAAGGAGCAAATGGTGAAATGAGCAACGCTAGGGCTGCACGGGGAGAGATGGGAACATGAGAGAGTGTCTTGCCCAGGTTCGGAGAGAATTGGGGCAGGCTGCCCAGAGGACTTGGCACTGAGGACGGGCTGCATATGCCAGGCAAAGAGGTGGTAAACAAGAGTGTCCAGGACAGAGGGAACAGCGTGAGTGACAACCTAAGGTGAGGGAGTGTGGGGTTTTCAACCAGTGACAGCACAGTGGTCCATGGCTCATGCAAGCCCATGACTGTGTTGATTGAATTTAGCAAAAGCCAAATGCCACACCCACCTATGACGTTAGTATGCACAGCTTGAGGCCTCTGCCAAAAGTTGCCGGGTCCCGTGTCTCACAGACGTCTCCAGAATGCACGTCTGACTCGGCTACGCACAGCCTGGTTAGACACGCAGTCAAGCTGGGCTTGGCCACGCAACTGGCCAGGAACAGCAGCAACTGAGATTCGCAGCACACATTTTGTTACCTTGCACTGCCAAGAACGGTGAACAACTGAGATTTCTAACACGTTTTCTTTATTACCTCTCCAAAATGCAAGATCACTCAGTGTTTAAAACAACTATTTTGTCTGCTTGGAAAATATTGCTTATAATGTCAGATATCACTAAGTACCTGGCTGTATTTGTGTAGATGGCATTTTAATGTGATTTTCCAAGATGTAGTTTATTCACAAGCTGATTAGCAGCATTCGTACGAGACTGTAACAAGCTCCAGATCCCGGTCCTAAGCGAGGAAGGTCTTGTGAACTCCATGAAAACGGCCCCGGCCCACTAACCTAACAGAGTTGAAAGGTGCAGTAATTGAGACAAGTGGGAAGCGTTTGGGAATTCACTGTGGAGTTAATAGTGGAGAAGAAATCATCCACTTTAGGTCTAAAAACCTCAGTAACTAAAACTGTTTTGTATATTAAACTCCTTAGCCATTTCATGTTTAATCATTTCATATGTTAAATTCTTACTTCCTTGAAGATCTTACTGCTATTTGACTTCAAAATCCTGTTAAAAATCCATTCCACCTACTTGCGACTCTCTCATCGCCTTGACTCACAGGTGTGTGTGCCTTACCTGTCTGATAATGCCAGAGAATTGTTGTCATTATTGTTATAGTCAGGGTAACGCCTGGTCACTTCATAATGTCAAATAAAACTTGAAATTATTCCGTGTCTTTCTAAACTATATGATATTCATTAAAGGTGCACTGATAACAGGTTTTGCTCAAGGATTTGTTTTTAAAAATCATTATAAACACCATTGTTTTAAAAGTAGTTAGCATCTCCATACTTTATTTCTTTCCTAAGCCAAAAACCCATTTGAAACTCAGCTGGCCAGGAGCAAGGGCAGAAGAAAGGCCGAGTCACGTGCATGGGGGGAGGGAGCGGCTGGGGCCAGGGGCTGGCGGGGGGCTCTACAGAGACAAGAAGACAGAGCCACAGTAGCCAAGGCCGGAAGTGCATAGGGGAAGATGCACCCATGTTTCCTTTCCCAACAGGGTCCTCATCCCTTCCGTATTTTAATGTTCTTTGAAATTCTACCTGGCTGCAAAGCATGGAAAGGGAGCAAGGAGAGGCGCTGAAGGCAATTCTAATTCACCACCAACACACAAGCCACCCCGGACCCCCACGGCTCTCACAGCCCAGGCCCTGGACGCAGCACTGCCTCGGCCACAGTGACCGCAGCACCGTGGAGTCTCATCAAAGTTTATTGTCATGAATCAGGCTTGGGGCACACTTAGAAAATCATCTTCCCTCTGCTTTCAGATGTTCTCTGCTGGGAAACAATATTGCATTATCCCCAGCCCTCATCCTTGGTGTGTAGGGCTTAATTCATTTTTCATTCAGCCTGTAAGTGTGCTGCTCCAAATAGTAGTCCTCAGTAAGTTACACTAAGGATCTATCTGTCTGTCTTCTCTGTCTCTCTCATCTGTCTCTGCCTACCTGCCATATATATCCCTTTGTCACTTGGAAACACTTGGTAAGATTCAGTCATGTCCTCAAAAACATAGCCCTTCCACATTGCAGAAAGCATGAAATGACATATTGACTAACCTGTCAATTCTGTTTTTTAAACACCAGTGTTATAAAGGGTTCCACGGTATATGAAGATTGGTGTTACCTTGCCCCTTTGCTCTTTGTGTTCCAACTTTAATAATTCGAGCTCTACTGTGATTTCCTGCGTGGCTCATTGCATTTCAGACTCAGTGTGACGCTTGTACAAGAGCACTGTGTTCTAACCTGTGCAACGTAGAGAATTCAACTCAAGAACACGTGTTCATAATTATTTTAAGTATCTATTTTAAATGTGACATATAATTTATAGAAATACCTAGAATGGATTTCCAAGACAGTGCCTCGGTTTAACTAATGAAGTTCTAATCACTAAGAATATAAATTATATCTTCATTATTCACAGTTCTTTTTATGTCTTCAGATATTTAGGATAGAAACACACACAAAAAAGTAGTAGGACAGGATCACATACAGAATTTAATACTTTGTATTAAGCCTGGTACTGCACATAAAATTGGTTAAAAGGAAATGTTTGAAGTTACTGAAGCAAATAGTTGCTTTCTAAATTCAATGTTCTCTCCACTCCCAATCTGAAGGAAATAACAGACTCAAATAGAGCGCTCAAGCCAAAACGAAAATGAATCTGCTCATCATCTCCCTGCTGCGTGCTTTTACTGTCTAAGTCCCCCCATAATAATATTTATAATGTGGCAAAATTGTTAGTTCATTATACAGTAATGGGATGGGAGAAGCAAATAAACCATTATAAACCAAGAAAAATTATATTAAACATCTCAAAAACAAACACTGTATTGAAAACTCTTGGTCATCAAGATTATCGACTTTTTAATATCTCAGCAATTTACGAAATTGCTGAAGGATGGGAGACCACGTCTGATCCCAGCAGGGGCAGGACGGGCCGCTGCGATGCCCTCCTCTCTCCTGCACGGTCCACGCTCTGCCTCTTCCCACCCAAGATATCATATCCCAGTAATGCAAAGAATGTGTTTCTAGAATAACATATTTATCTAGAATTCACTGAGTTTTTAAAATTATTATTTTCTAAATTTAAGTGTGTGTGTGCACACGTGGGAGTTGAAGCCAGGGTTCTGTTTAGAGATTCTCATCATCTCGCTCAGGGCAAGGACGCACTGTCCCCTTTCTGTTTTATGCAGCAGCTTTGGAGTAATGAGGCAGCGTCACAAACACGAGGAGCTGGCGGCACTGCCTAATGTGCTATCAGAATTAGCTGGCACAGAAACCATAGCCGGCGTGGGAAACGCAGCAGTCACCAACCGACGTTCTCCAAACCCAAGCCCCTCGCATCAGTGAGAAAGTCGGTGCCCCCCTAGAAAGGAGCAAAAGGCAAAAACTCCCCTTCCCTCTGGCACCGCACGTTCCCACGGGCCCTGTGGTGGGACGTCAACTGGAGCCACCCTGCCCGTCCTTAGCACGACCCCGGGACTGGACAAACGACCTCGTCCCTCTGCTCCTCAGCACCCTCGTCTGGAAAATGGGTCTCACAGCCTGCAAGGGCTGGATGGGAATTAACCCAGGCGGCAGGTGTCGATACCTCCAGGAGCGCCTGCGCCCCGCCGCTATCTCCTGCTCTCCCTCCCCCGCCCTCCTTGCCACCTAGGACCTTGTCATGCCCGGAGAAACCCAGCACCCCGCTCCACGGCCGTCCTCTCCTCTGTCCACACTCCCTGGAAAGCGTCTCCCCGTCTTTTGGCTCCTGCATCTAGTAGAGCTGTCCTGCACTTCGGACCTGTTTCTCCAGCAACTTACCAGATGTCTTCACCTACATGTCTTACAGACACTCAGTGTCCCTCTGGGGGTCACGTCCCCACCGGCCTGGCAGCCAGCACACCAGCACCACCTGGCACCGTCGTCCAAGTTAACCACCGAGGTCCACCCGAAACCACCTCCCCTGCCCTCCACCCGCCGTCACCAACCCCGAGAAGCCTCCTCCTGACGCTTCCAGGACGCTGCCGCCTGTGCACTGCTGCTGCCCCGGTTCAGGCCCCTTAACCTCTCCTCTCCTCCCGCCACCCTCCTAGTCCAGACCTCTCCCCAGCCACCAGCCACGGTGACAGCAATGTTGCCACTTGAAAATTGGAAAGAACTCAGATGCCCATCAACAGGAGAAGGGGCACACAAACTAACATATCCATACAGTGAAATACTACGGAGCGATAAAAAAGGATCTCCTATTGATACACACCACAACTCGGGATAATCTTGAAATAATTATGCTGAGTGAAAGAAACCACACAAAACAAGTGCACATGCTACATGATTTCATTTATATAGAATTGTAGAAAAGGTAAGCTTGGCTACAGTGACAGAGAGACAGGAAGCAGATGAGTGATTGCTCAGACCTGGGACGGGGAGGCAGGGGAGGGAGGTTTGGGACGGAGAGATTGCCCAGGGACAGAGGACACCTCTGGTGTGATGCATATGTTTGGCATCTTGGTTGCAGTGATGGCTTTACATGTGCATACATATGTCAAAACTGCATCAAATTGTGCCTTTTACATATGTGCAGTATAATTAATGTCAATAATACCTGATAAAGCTATTAAACAAATAAATATTATACATAGAAACGTTTATTTTTTGCATAACATCTATTATGCTTTGCTAACCAAAGTTAATGCAGACATTATAGACTTGGGAAAAATTAAGAAAGTGCAAGAAAGAAGAATGAAAATAATCATTAAACCACCCCAAAACAATCATTCTTTAAAAATTCTATATATTCTCTCTATTTTGGGTGGTATATATACTTTTCCTACAACTTTCACATTATAAGGTACATACTGTTACATAACCTGCTCTTTTAACTTAATAAACTATGCTAAGCATTTTCCTATATTGTTCAGTCTTCTCCTACAATGCAGTTTTTAATGAGTTCATAATGTACCACTATTTATTTGAGCAGCATCTTATTAGATTTATATATTGTTTCTAATTTCTGCTTTTTAAAATTATCATAACAAATACCTTTGTGTACACAATTTGAAAAATACCTAATTAATTTCTAGCATGAATTCTTAAAAATTTATTTTATATTTATAGAAAGAATAATTGTTTGGTCAAAATGTGTATGTTTTTAAATCTTTTTGTCTATGTTGCCACGGTCAGGAGGATTTATTTTTATTGTATTTTTAATTTGGAATTAATGGTTTTTAATTTAAATTTGGAAAGCATAGAATATTATAAAGAAGCAAATCACTATAACTCTCTGCTCATCAGAGGGAAAAGGAGGATTTATTTTTAACAACATGGTACTTTCCTGATCAAACACTGATGCATGTCCATCATTTATATATCCTCAGTAATACACACACACACATGAAAATTAAAGAAATTTATTTTTTTTTAAAAAAGAAAGTAAAATAGTTGATTTAGGTTCATTGGGATCATTTTATTATTTAATGAAAATCAAGATAGTATGTTAGAAAAATCAACAATTTTTAAGAGTTGCTTACCATAGGCCAAAATCTCAAGAAACAGTTTCAATATCTAGTTGTTGTTCTTATTCCTTTTTTATTTACTTTTTTAATTGACAATAATTGTGCAATAATAATTTATTATATATTGCTTTTTTCTTTAATGCTGTAAAACACTCAAAAGGCTTGACACTGGCAACTTTTCCAGAGTGTGCACTGACCAGAGGACGTGGACAGTCACTTCATTTCCTTCAGTCTGCTGTGATTCCCGGAGGACTGGGAGAAGGCGATAATTGATCCTTCTGGGGAGGCACAGGGAACAGTGAGGGAACAGAGCACAGGAGTAAATTAGCGTCAAGGCCCCAGGCCGAGGTGCTGACGGGGACTGTGTCCTCTAAACTCCATCCCTTGGCCTGACTGCACGGGGCTGGAGACACCTCCCATCCCCCACGTGGAGCACCCGCCTCCAGGGAGGAGGGGGGAGGTTAGGTTGCCCCTCTTCTCCTCCAAGAGACACATTCAACTTTAATCCGTGTCTTTGTTTGATCTGCCAAGAGGCAGAGGGTCCTGGGAGGGCCTGGGGACAGGAAGGGCACATGCGCCCTGCTCTGACACAGCCACCTGCTCCCCTGTGGCCGTGCTCATCCTCTGGGAGGTGTGTGTGTGTGTCCTCGGTGGAGTCTGGGACTGACTCTGTCGGTGGCATCTTGGAACAGGCACACACAGCGGGTCCTCTTAGTGCTCGGTCTCCTCCTGGCACTAACAGTCCCTGGTCCAACAAAGTTGCCACCACACGCCCCAAAGATCTCAGAGCCTCCACCAGTCTCCGCCACTGTTCCCTTCACTCGTCCCGGGACACCCTGGCCAGCACCCGGGCTGCAGGCAGAACTGGCCTAGTGTGTACGTGTAGGGGCATCTGAACCGTATGAGCAGGGACCCTGGCGTTTCCTCACCCACAACCGGAAACAAGGTCAGCGTCCACCTGTGGCTGCTGCAAGGTCTGATTGCCGCACAGCAGGAGGCGCTGAGGAAGGGACAGTCCAAGAAAGGCCTTTACGGGTGAAATGAATGCAATTGTGCAAAGCTAACCCAAGAGTGACAGAGCGGCTTACTCTGCTTCTGCGGCCTGGCGTGGGGAGCAAAGCTGAAGGTTGATTTGGGAGGGCGCAGGTTTCTAGGGTGCCCTGGCACCCACACGACAGCGAGTGTCCTGGGGGCAGTCTAGGCACGGGACAGGAAGATGACATCGCTGCTCCTCCACGCCGCCCAAGGCAGGCAGCGGCCCGCTGCTGCTTTGCAGTCAGGGAGAAAAGACAAAGCGCAGCGTCTGCATTCGCTCCCGACCAGACTCGAGAGCGCGCACCTCCCGATACAGCGCCAGGCTTATGGCGCCGGCATATGGAGGTTTTCACCTCGCAGGAATGATCATTTTCGAGACGTTGTTGCAGAGATGTGCGTTTATATTTCCCGTTCTCTGCAGTCCCGCGTGGATGCAGACACAGGATGCTGCCTGCAATTAGGCAGAAGGAGACAAACCCACTTTGCATGGTTAGCCATGACCTTGGGCACCCAGGAACAACTGTGTTTTTTGGTGGTGGTTGTTGTTTGCTTGTTTTTTTCATTTTGGATCATTCTGCTCTGGTTGAATTCATTTAACAACTTTATCTGACTCTTTCATTGAAGGTGAATTAGATTGGCTACTGATACAACTGTAATAGCTGTGAATCAGGTTGTTTTTTTTTTTACATTTGCACTTGAAGAGATGTACAGAAATTCCTTGCGGTTCTATAGAAGCTTTCCATGGTGTAAGCTGTGCTATTAGGACAGGGAGGATTGGAGATGAAACTCACAGACAGCAGTAGAGAAAGACCTTATGTCTGGAAACACAAAAAGAAAAGAGGAATTGGGTAATTTAAACACAGAAAACTTCCCAACTCCTCATTTGTGTATTGTGATAAAAAGCTCAGACGCATTTAAACGGGATAAAGTCGGCCAAAGGCTGCCCTTAGGTCTGCTACTCGGCTGCCACTAATTTCCTAGAAGCCCTGTTTATGTCACTCAGGCAAACGCTGTTTGAATTGCTGGGGTCTGAACTGGATCACATTGGCAGAGGGTCGGCCCCAAACCCCAGGACCTGACCTGGATGGCTTCTCGCCCATCACCAGGCTCAGCGGCTCCAACAGTACTGTCCAGCATGGTCCCTTATGATGACACAAACAGCTGGACTGAAACAGACCCAGCATCTGGCGCTGCCATTATCATCAGCTTGGAAACTCGTTAGTGTCAGCCCTGCCTTGGTCTCTGCCACAGCTTCCCGCAGCTGAGTCCCTACGGCAGGTTAACCCTCCTTGCTCCCCACGTCTGCAGTCAGTCCTGCTGGGAGAAAGACATCAGGCTCTAAGACTGCAGGGCTTTCACTGGATTGTCTCAAATGAGATTGATCAGAAAAGTGACGGGGAAGGGGGGGCACCTAAGTTCTCACCCCTTAAGCTTTGCCTGGTCTTCTGGCCCGCAAGGTCCCAGATTGGGAAGCTTAAATCCGATGGCTTCCTGCGCCGCTGGCTCCCTGTAGAGTCTGCCCACGTTCCTTGGCTTGTGGCCCCTTCCTCCGTCCTGACAGCTGCAGCAGTGGGTGGTGTCCTTCTCCTGTGGCAGCGTGCTCCGCGCCTCCTCCTCCTCTGTGTCCCTCTGACACCTTCCAGGGCCCTGTGGTTATACTGAGCCCACCCAGGTAATCTTGGAAAACCTTCCTGTGTTAAGTCAGCTCATTGACAACCTTAATTCTATCCGCTGCCTCAATTCCCCTTTCCCATGTAAGGCCACATACATAATTATGGTTTCTAGGTATGGGGATGTGGATATCTGGGGGGGACACTCATCTGCCCACCACAAGTCCCACCACAGGGGCCACATTTCAAGTGCTCAACAGCCACGTGTAGCTGTGGCTACCACATTGGACAGAGCAGATGCAGGACACCACATGCTCAGCTAGGCCTCGTCCTCGGGACCTGTCCTCAGGCTACCTGATTCCGCTTCAGCAAGAATCCTGCTAGGTCAGCAGGGAGAGGAACCCCTGGCCCTGATATCTGATCCAGGGCCTCACCCCTCACCCTGATGTCTAAGTCCTTGGCCTGCCTCTAGCAAGCACCCGCCACCCTGATGTCGAAGTCACTTTCCATCCACTGACCCCTCACGCTGCTCCTGGCTCTAAATCTGCTGTATCTGGAGTTGGGCTCAGTTTTACTGAAGCCTCTCGTCTCTCGTGCAATAGCACCAAATAAAATCTGCCTTTGCCACCTTTGCTCGTGTTGGCTCTATTTCTCTCTGCCAGCCGCCATCACCCCCTCTGCCTACAAGTGTCTCTGCTCGGACAGAGACAGCTGGGGACGGGCCAGAGAAGAGTGAGAGGCAGCAACTCTTTTCCTCCCAGGAGGGTGACCTTCTTCCCCCTTCTAGACCTGCTTCTCCTTGGAGATAGAGCTGCGTATTCCTAATCTGTGCCCACCTGCTCCTACCAGTGTCTATAAATCTCTGCCTGGCCCTCTGTTCTCTGCCTTTACTGACGAGTCTATGAAACTGAAGTTCAGATTTTATTCATTGGCACTTTTTGAGTAAAGTTTTATTTTCGTCACTCCTAATTAAACTATTACTTACATTTTCATAGTTCTAGTTCTCAGGGAAAAAGTCTAAAATAACAACGTTAAGTAACTGAACTTATATTTGGTCTCCAGCTGATTTTTTTTTGCTCCTGTAGATCAGTGTCACTAGTTTTTTTTTTTATTATTTAGTCTCAAGAAGGATACAAAATAAAATTGTGCTGGAAGGTACAAAAAGAAAGTAACCTGACTCCTGATCTTTGAAAGTGAACCTGCTAAGCCTGCTGTTACGTTTAAAAATAAAACTGTATTTTAAAGGAGTCTATAACCCTCATGCTTAGGACACACAGCATATTCGTGGAAGAGAACAAAAGTTTCCCCTTCAGCAGATATTACAGTAAACCCTGTCCATTTTCACGGCAGGATGTCAGTGGAGTGCAAACAACCACCAAAAATATTTAAAAGGCACAAATGAGAAAAGGAGACTTAAAAAGTGGCACAGCCCACAAATATTACCCAGCTAGCTGGCTCGTCCAGGGACGGGCCACCTCTACAGGAGACATTGGTGTGCTCCGTTACAGGTAGATATTGAGAACTTGCCATATAACAGAAAGAAGAATGAAGGAATTCAGAAACAACATAAGGAGAAGAAACAAAAAGGAATGATAAAATTCCAGATCTGAACGTATTACCAGGAGAATGTCACTTAAAAGAGAAATTCAGGAGCTTTCAAACATCAAATTTCTTAGTGCATATAAAGCAGGGTATTAACATTTTCCATTAACACTCTGCTCCACACAATATGGGAAGTACTTATGCATGAGACAGAGACACACTGCAACATGAGCATAATAACCAACCAGTTTTAGCGTTACATATGTTGAACAAAATATTAACCGAGGGTTAAGCACATAGAGGTAAGAACAATAATTTATGAAGTGACCACCTAGAGCCTATACATTTATATAAACATATATAAAATACAGCAGATTAAAACCACGCTCTCCACACTTTAATACTGTGCCGAGCTGGTGCAAAGCTCGGATTGTAACTGTACAGAACTCGCTGCTCCTTGGTGCTGCTGAGATAGCATCAGCCTTTTCAATATTTTCCGGTTGGAAGCTCTGAGTAGCTGAGATTCACCTACATAAGCATTTATAAGCACCAGTAACACACCCGTTTCCTAAGAACTTGAAATCATAGTTCCTACCCCTCCGGAGTTGACAATCTAGTAATAATATAGTTACCATGATAGAAGGACGTCAGAAATGAAACAACCACACGGTTCGGCAGGGCTGAACAGGAGCAGGGACCAGGGTGGGTGTCCAGAGGTAACTCCACCTGCAGAGCAGGTCAGGGGGACTCCGTGGGCCAGTGAGGAAACGAGTCTTGAACAGCAGTGTGGGGTTTGGGTTAATGAATCATATGCGCGAGCTATATGTGTCCACGTACCCTTTGTCTCCTTGGGGGGTCGTTCCCAGGTGGGCACAAGGGAGTGGGGGTGCCCCGAGGGGACCTGAGCCGACTCCAGTTTCAGGTGGGAGTAGAATAAGATCAGGGCAAACGGGAGGGGAGATATTTTCTACTGGAATTTCAAAAAGGCTTCATGGCGCTTCGGTTAAAATGACTATGTACCCAGGCAAGGAGGGGAAAGGACTCTGACCATGAAACGGAGGGAGGGCACCAACAGCAAGAAGAATCTAGAAAATGCACCAATGTCCTCAAAGCAGCAACTCCTTCCATCTGGGCTAGAAAATGCGTCAGGGGTTGGGGGTCCATAGGTTTGTCCGATTAAAGGTGGGAAGCCGGGGAGAGCAAGACCCCTGGGCCCCCCAGAGGGGAGCAAGGAAACCCCCAGGAAACAGCCGGGTGGGTTCGTGAGGACGGAGCCAGCCGAGCCGTGCAGACAGGCGAGCCGCAAGGGGCTCGCAGAGACGCGGCTCCGGATGGTCATGGCGAAGGGGCCGCGTCGTCCTGCTGAGCTCGGCGACTGGAGCCACCGGCAGTGGATGTTTTCAGACCCAAAACCAAAAACAGAGGAAGGGACTTTTGGGAAAACAGACGGTATCCTGACCAGACACCACATGGCACTGTGTCACATGCCTGGGGTTGGACCTGGGCCCCGCCATTTACTGGTGTCGGATTTCTGCGAGTTACGTAACTTCTGAGCTTCCATTTCCTCTGCTGTAAATTGGGGGTAATAATGCTTCTGTCGACGGCGTTATTTTGAGGATTAAATGCCTTGCTATTTGCACAATGCCTGGCCCATAGTAAATGTTCCATGAATTCAGCTCTTAAAGAAAATATAGCCTAGGAAGAGGACCAGATTATCAGTGGGAAATATAATGCCCAGAGGGCCCGTATGACAGAGCCCAGCCCCGCTGACTCACGTCCACCCCGGCAGGGTCTGCGCTGGCGTCTACACAGCCAGCCCGCCCCCTCAGGGCTGGTGGGGCCACCCCTGCACAGCCAGCCTGTTTCCCACCCCTGTGAGGACAGTCAATGCATTTGTGGGGCCCAGTGCAAAATGAAAATGTAGCACCCCTTGTTTAAAATTATTTTAAATTTCAATACAGCAGAGAAAAAAGTCCAAATATTTAAATAAATAGACTAAAAATAAATGGACTAAACTCAACAGTGAAAATTAAAGATTAACAGATTGGATTTTTTAAATTCAACCATATGCCATGTATAAGAGACACCTCTGAACTTAAGGACACAGAAAGTATGAAAGTAAAAAGAAAAGTATGTCTAGGCAATGCTAATCCAAAGAAAGCTGAAATCGCTGTATTGATATCTGTTAAAATAAACTTTAGGCAAAGAGAATTTTAGGTATAGAGTCACTGCAAAATTATTTTAAAACATAAGTTCAACAAGAGAATGTAACAATTTTAAACCTCTGCGAAGTCTGTAAATTTTTCCTAAATACTTGAATTCGACATTGATAGATAAACACGGAGAAAATGAACAACTAACGGAGCATCACAGTGTGACCTTTCAGGACCCCTTTCTCAGTTACGGTTAGGTCAGAAAGGGAACGATTATCACAGTTATACAGGATTGGAACAACACAGCCAGCTATATAGAATTCTGCACCCAACAATTAAAGAATTACATTAACCTGAAACACTCGTAGGACATTTACAAAAATTGGCTGAGAGATTATAAAGCAAGTCTCAACAGATGCCAAGTAACCTGTATCCTACAGGTCATCATGGGACCAAGATGTGATTAAGTTAGACATCAGTAGGAGAAAGAAAAGTAAAAGACCTCTACATACTTGGAAAATAAAAAACCTACTTTTAACTTAGTCATGGGTCAAAGAATAAGTTAAAATGGAAATTTAGGAATATTTAGAAATGAATGATAATGAAACTACTACATTAAAACCTGTGAGATGCTAATAAACTAACACTTAAAGGGAATATTTTAGCCTGACACTCTTTTATTAAAAAGAAGGAACTCTGAATATTAATGAATTAAACCTCCAGCTTAAAAAGTTAGAAAGTAAATCACTGAATAGGCCCAAATAAAGCAAATGTAATGAGATAATAAAAAAGGAAGCAGAAATCAATTAAATAAATATTCAATACAGAAGATAGAGTCAAAAGTTGTTACTTTGAAAAGGTTAATAAAATAGACAAACATCTTGTAAAACTGATCAAGAAAATAAGAGAGAAGGCAAAAAAAGTAAGCAGCATTAAGAAGGAAAGTGGACATAAATACAGATGCCACATAGATGAACACACAACATGAACAATGACATCTTGCCAATAAATTTAAAAACAAACAAAATGGAGAAATCCCAGGAAAATGTAACTTAGAAAAACTGAGTGTAGAGAAAAGTCTGAATAACATTAGAACTAGCAAATAAATTGAGGCATCCATTAAAAATCGTCTTACAGAGAAAAAGTACCAGGCTCACAAGCCTTTACAAGACAGTTCTACTAAACTTCTAACCTTGTACAAATTTTCCCAGAGCATAGGAAGGAAAAATATCCCCCAACCTTTCTATGAGACTGGCATACCTTGACGCTCAAGCCAAACAAAAACAGTACATGAAAAAACAAAAAGCAAACAAAAAAGGAAAAAAAAATTACAAGTCAAATTCACTCCTGAACACTGTTTCAATATCTTTTAAATAAAATATCAGCAAACTGAATCCAGTAGTATATAAAAAAATGATAATCCATTTGTCTACACTGCACTTTTGCAGGAATTGAAATAGTGTTTAATATTAGAAAACTTATAAATATTATTCTCAACATTAATGGATTAAAGGACAAAAGCCAAATGATTTTCTCAATAAATTGGGAAAACCCTGCCATTTTTTGATAATTGCTATACATAGAAATTCACCTTTTAAGGTTCTGTTTGATTTAAAATAATAAGCATTGTGGAAATTGGGGTAAGGACCATCAAAACTCCCTTTGTGTTTACACTATTGATTATAAGATTTAATAAAAGCAATGCCTAGTGTAGAGAATTAAATCTAGTTGGTTCTCTGTCTTTGAGACATAGGTGGGTGCCCAGGAGCCCAGGACCAAGCCCGGACTGGTCCATGCAGTCCTGCACCCCTGCACCCACCCAGTCACTGCAGTCCCCGGCACGGCACCTGCGCCCCAGCCCCTGCACCCATCGCCCTGTGCACATTCTCACATCCCACACTGTTCACATCGCAGCCCTGCCTGCTGCTGCCAGCACGACCCTCAGCTCTTGCCTGTAGCTGGAATAAATAAAACCACAGCACCCTATGAGGTTTCTTCTGCCTCACTTGCATTGGTAATGAGGTGGTCACCGTGCTATTAAAGGCTCTCAGCTGTGCCTTCCTGTCCCAGGACATATGGGGGAAACCTGCCTCCCCTGCTCCAGGGCACCCTCCAGAGACGCTCCGTGCTCCCTGAGTCACCAGTCAATTTCACTACTGGACCCCTCATGAGGGAGGCTGCCAGCCTGTGCAACTGCATAGTTTATTGACAAGACAACAGCCAGGGCAGAAATAATCAATAACTAGCTATTGTTAGACAGATATATAAAATCAGGCATAGCCACTAAGACAATTAGAAGAACAAAAATTCTCTACTCATTAAGCACAACATTTTCTGTTTGCTGAGAAGGCTGGGAAATGATAGCTCAGTAAGATTGCTGTATAAAATATAAACATATGAAAATCAATGGGTCTGTTTTTACCAATAATAACCAATTACACTGAAATAGAGAAATGACACCCACAATGACTAGAACTATAGAACGTCTATGAAATCACCCAGCTGGTAATGTGCTGGATGTTCCCTGGGCCCAGGAGAGGCCGCCTGCCCAGCAACTGTGGCCCAGAGGAGCTGATAGAACCTCAGATCCTTCGAGTATTTCTGGGAATGGAGGGAGAAGGCGTCACATGTGTTCAGAACTGAGACTGGACTGCAAGACAAAGCCGCCCCACACAGGCTCAGCGTTGTTTGGTTTTGTTGATTCTTAACCTCATGTTGAGCTTCAGTCTTTTTCTGCTGGTCACCTGCACAGAGCTCTTCTGCTCCCACCGGCCACCTGTGACATTCTGCAAGCTTCTGAGGTCAAAGCTGCAGGATGTTCTTTCTCTAAGGGATTGGAAGAAAAATATCTCCTCTTTTAGGGTTACCCTCAGCTAGCTAGCAGCACCAGGCAAGCATTAGGGAGAAAGGATCTTTTTGTAGAGCTGTGCTCTTCACTGGAGGGACAGAAAAGCATCTGACATTGTCAAATGGAATGGGCAGTGTTAGCACCTGATTATACAAATGCAACTCCAGGGTAAAACTACCCTTTATAATAAAGGAGTCGTCACCTTGTGAAAGGACAGCACGGCCCCGTTACGTATTATCTTCACAAACATTTATTTAGTGATCATTAAATAGAAGGAGCTATTAAAAGTTGAATATTCCAAATAGCTGTTACCAAGTATCAATCAGGAATTACAATGAAACAAAAAGTGAGTTACAATAAGAAGGAACATGCCTCGCTCTGGTGTTTTTTGTTTTTTTGTTTTTTTCCCAATTTCATTTTGTAGGCAGAAGTCTAAAATATCAGACTTTCCGGTTCAAGGTAGGAATACCTGACAGTGCAATCAGACCTTTTTATGTTTACTTCCACCATCGACCATGTCCTCCAAAGGGTTTGAACAAGGAGCATTGGTTCCAGTTGCATCAGAGGGAAAAAATCAAGTGACAGACCCCACGAGGTTCTCAGCATGGTCTGACCCCCACGACAACTATGCACTGGGTGAGGCCGGTCAGTCTGAGCTGGAAGAGCAGGACTCGCTCTCCCTTCTCTGAGGAAAAGCCCCCACTGTGGAGGTCCTCAGATCCTCCTGTCAGTGGCCTCCCCACAGGTTTTCAGGAAAGGATGAAGTGTCTTCACCCCAAACCTTGCCAGGCCCCTCTGAGCCAGTCCCATCAGAAACACCACGATCTTAGTGTTTATCAGAACCCACCAAGTAGAGCAAGAGAACATGATTTATTTCTTTGTATCCCTGCTTGTCTCTTGAGCCTTCTAATTAAAATGAATAATTTTCGATGTTGAAATAGCAGGTACTGTAACACTTACTGGCAATGCAAACATGAATAAGACACAGTCATCAATCTTCTGTTCATAATATATCATAGGTAAAAATAAAATGCCCAGATTGCAATACTGTGCTACAACAGAGGCATGTTCAGGTGACATTAGAGGGATGAGGGGGAGGCTGTCAACCACCTGGGAGACCTGTGAGGCTCTAAGGAAGGACGAATAGGTAGGGAAAAAAAAAAGACCCATCTAGGCAGAGCATCAACACATGCACCCAGTTAGTCATCATCCATTCAAAACCACGGCTTAGGAGCGAGGCGCTGTTCTAGAATCGGGAATAGGGGTGTATAGACAGGCAACGGCATTGGCTCATAGACAGATGCCTCAGGGGTTTCAGCCTCAAGATGTGCTGCTCATCTACTGGATAGCAGGTTGCTCCACAGGATAAACACGTTCCAAAGGATGCAGCAGCCAGTTGAAGGGGGTCTTGCTGGCCACGTCTGGGACAATTCGTCAAAATAAATACAAATAGTTACAGATTGTAGCCCTTGGGATAAAAAGAAATCCATCAGTCTATGGCTTCTTGACACAGGGAATAGCAGCACGAAACCAGAGCCTAGAATGAGTTCAATGTGTTTGAGAAAAACATAAGAAAAATTGGTCCCTGTCCGATGGAAACATGAAGAGTGGCCCTTTAGTATGCAAGGACTTCATTCAGGTCTGCAGAAAGAAAGCAGAGCAATCCAGAAAATGAATATAAATAGGTAATTTACGGAGAAGAAAATACAATAGGAAGATGAAACATAAAAATATGCTCAGCAAAAATAATTATCACAGACAAACCAAAACAATTTTTTTACCAACAAATTAGCATTTTTTGTTTTATTTTAAGTAAATGGTGATTTTGACTTCAGAAGTTCTAAGTATATTATGATGAACTTCCACATAACTTTCGCCTGGATTTTGCCACATTTGCAGAGACCTAGAAAGAGGAAGAGGTAGGAAGAGAGGGAATTTGCACATCTTATATTATTATTGGCAAGATTTTTAATGAATTGAAAGCCTGAACTGTCAAAAGGCTGAAAATGTATCATTAATTACTTTATAAAATATAAATTATTATTAATAAAATATTTTAGGTCAATTTGGAAATGTTTATAAAACTTTTGAATACAAATACACGTCCTTCAGCCATTCGACATCTAGGATCTTATCCTAAAACAATATTCACATATCTTCCCAAACATAAATGTACAAAGATTTCATTGCTCTAATGTGCCAACAGCAAAGGTCTGGAAACAATCTGAATGCTCACCACTAATCTTCTGGTTAAAGTACACTGTAATATCAAAATCACAATAAGGTACCACTTCTCATCCACTAGAATGGCTATTATTTCTTTAAAAATGGAAAATAACATGTTAGCAAGGATAGAGAGAAATCGGAACCCTCCTATGTTACTGGTGGGGAGGTGAAATGGGGTAGCTGCTGTGAAAACCAGTTTGACGGGTTCTCAAATGAATAAACATAGAGTTAGCAAATGACCCAGTAATTCCACCCCTGGGTATATACCCCTAAAGAATTGGGAACAGGCACTCAAACATACACTTGTACCCAAATGTTCATAGCAACTCTGTTCACAATAGCCAAAAGGTGGAAACAACATAAATGTGCACCCACTGATGAATAAACAAAAAATGGTATATTCACATTGTCCTGAGCTGAACTGTGCTCCTCCTCAAAAACATTGATATGTCAGAGCTCTAAGCCCTGCTACCTTAGAATGTGACCTTCTCTCGAAATGGGGTCATTTTGGATGCAATCACCTAAGATGAGGTCATACTGGACTAGGTGGACCTCTAAGGCAATATGACTGATGTCCTTGTCAACGAGGGGAATTTGGAGACAGGCAGACACACACGGGGAGATGCCACATGCCCATCACAGTTCTGCTGCCCAGCCCCATTTCCCGCAGACCACCAGGAGCCGGAGAGGGGCCTGGAACAGACCCTTCCTCACAGCCCTCAGAGGAAACCAACCCTGCCCACACCTTAATTTTGAACTTCTGGCCTCCAAAGCCATGAGACAATAGATTTCTGTTGTTCAAGACACCAGTTTACGGCAGCTCCAGGAAACACATACACAATGCACATACAATGGACTGGTATTCAATCATAAAAAGAAATGTAGTACCGATACATGCTGCAACGTAAATGACCTCAGAAACCCTGTGCTAAGTGAAAGAAGCCAGACCCAAAAGGTTGTACATGGTAGATTCCACTTAAGTGAAAGAAATATCCAGAGTAGGCAAATCCATGGAGACAGAGAGCAGATCAGTGGTGACCACTAGCTCCGAGGAGGAGAGAATGGGGAGTAACTGGGCAGGAGGTTTTCTAGTGGGGCTGATGTGAAAGTTGCAGATACCAGGATGAAATTGCTTCTTTCATACACAGACAAAATAGGGCCAGGAAGACAAGAAGGGCTCATGCTTGCATTTCTGAGATAAGAATTGTTTCAAGGACTTTCTAAAAACCCACAAGAAGTCCCTTCATATCCTCCACACATCTCCTGCCTTGCACGGCTTATGTTCCACACATGCACCTGTATTTCCACGATGAGGTTTACCACTAGACATTCTTCAGGGCTGCAGGAATTCAGGTAAGATGCTCTCGAAATGACGCTTGCCCAGTAAGGCCTCTCTACCAGTGCACTGACAGCTCTGACTTCGAGCCTCTGGAACCAACGAATGCTGTTTCTGAACAGCTCACGGACCTTCTCCCTTTTGCCAATAAAAACGTCCCTTTATCCTGCCCCCACTGGATGCACTTGTGGTTTGGCGTTATTTGCCTCCGGGATTATAAGCCTCTTTTCCCTTTCCCAAATAAATTCAACAGATTTGGAGATATTTGTCACTAATGTCATTTTAGGTTGACAAGGGATCAAAATGTTTTGGAACTAGGTAGAGGTGTTGTTTGTGCAATATTGTGAATGTATTAAATGCCACCGAATTGTTCTTAAAATGGCTAATTTTATGTAATGTGAATTCCACCTAAAAAAAGGCATACACTATAGTAGCCTCCCAATTTCATAAAGTTGTTGTCAGCTGGATCAAAGAGCCGAGGGTGTCTGGATGTACAAATGTGGAGAAATGAACAGGCTTTGTTCAAGGCGAGGTTAAACCCTTTGCACAATGCGATCCCACTCGTGAGACATGCGTGTTTGTGCGTGGCTGTGCGTGCACCTACATACACACATCTATCTCAAATATCTATGGATGAGCAAACACACCGATCTCATCAAAAGCGGTTACCTTGGAAATTGGCAATTAGGAATGTCAGGGGAGGTGAGAGGGGACTTTCCCATTTTACTCTGTTGCTGTCTGTAATGTTTTTTTACACCATATTTTGTGGTGGTTTTAAAACTAATTTTAAAAATTAAAACTCAAAGTCCCAAACCTAAATAAATATAGTTCACATATAATATACAAAAAAGTGTGTAATTTTAAATAAATATTATTTGTCATGTTGAGGGAGCCTGGTTCTCCTGCTCCTCCTCATCTGTCAGCAGCAAATAAGTTACAGACCCAGCAAGGAAACGACCCTCCCGCACCGCAGTCCCCACGCAGACTTCCACGGCGTCGGGACTGCGTCTGCCAGCATTTGTCTCCGCCCCCTCCTAGACATTACCTGAGGGCAGCGTCCACTCTTTATTCACTTTGCATTTTTAGGATCAGCACAGTGCCTGGTGCATGTCATATGCTGAGTAGTACACACAATGAGCAAACGAAGTCATAAATGAGTGAATGACATTTTTTTAAAGTCAACGGGACAGCATTAGAGTGTACCAGGTGTGGCGCTCTAGTTTAACAAGGTACCAGTTTCTAGATAACTACCAAACTGAGTAAACTTCGAGGTTACAAAATATTATTTTTACGAGTCACAGTCATCATTCTAAATAAAATTGGAACCCACAAGAATTGTCCACAGAACTTTGTAGCAGAACTTGATTATTTGCACAGATGCTCTTAAAATTAAAATCAAAAGAATCTTGAGTAAACACCCCATCTTGTGCAAAAGAGGCATTTTGTCCTTGATTTGCTAAGCAAATGAGCAGCACGTGGACGAGCATTTGAAACTAGAGTTACGTGTTCACCAGCCATGGCAGCCATCCCTGCCAACTCCGCCTGCCCGGCTGAGTCCTCAACCTGGCTGCCCAGGCTCTGCCGTCGCCCCTCAGGGAAGGTCTGCTCTGGAGGGTAGAGGGGCGGAACCGCTGCGGACCGTCCCAGAGAGGGAAGGTGATGGGAACAGCTCCTTCCCTCTGGCCGTTCTAAAGCCGTTTCCTGCTGGCAGTCACCAGCTGAAGCCACCCTTCAGCACTGGCAGGGCAGCCACGGTCGGCCGAATCTGTTTCCCGGAGTCCACTGTCCCACCCACAGAAACTCCGTCTCTGCCACACTCTGCGACGCTAAGTGAGGGAACTTCTGGGAGCTCTGGCTGTGACAGCAGGGCCCCGGGGAAATTCGTTGTGCCCTGCTCTGACCTGGCAATCAGCAGGGTACTGAACACACTGTCACGCCCCATCCTAGGCGCAGGCTCACCATTCCCAGTTTATAAATGCAGAGGTGGAACATAAGACAGTCCTTGTCACTTGCCCAAGGTCACACATCTGACAAGCAGTCCATGGAGCCAGCAGCCTCCCCCCGGGCCCCCCGGCTGTGGTGCACTCTCCTTCCGCTGCACCACGTTGCCCCAGTGAGATGCAAGATGCCTTTTCATGAACTGCTGCTTGCTGTACCTTTCTAGCTCTTTCTACACTTCCTGGTCTGCCACAATTGCTTTCTGTTTAAATAACAACACTAATCACCACTAATTGATCCCTCCCTGTGCCCTCGACCTACTGTGAGGTGGGCAGCACGGATGAGGGGATAAACTACGATGAGGGGAGAAGGAAATGATGCCAAGTTAATGAGTAGAAATGAAAGAAGTTAATAAACGAGGAGTAAACTGCTTAAGTCAGCTGGCTCTTGAGATGAGAGGCAAAAATGGGGAGAAAACATTGGTTTGCGAGCAAGATTGAGTGCAGCCCTGAGGATGGTAGGAGTGTAATTAAACGGAAATAAAGGTCTCAGGCAATGCCGACCTCTGCATTTTCTGCTCCCCAAAGCCCATCGAGGAGACTTAGGCAGAGTCACTGCAATAGGACACCACACACGGGGTCTTTGTGCCCTGGGGGTGCGTAGAGGCATAAGGAGGAAATGCGAGGCTCCCTGTGCTGGAGAGCACCCCGGGTGAGTAGCCTCTGGCTCCTCCTGCCGACACTGCCCAGCGCCTGAGTTGCTCAGCCCCGCAGCTCAGCACCTCGCTGTCCTGGTCCCCAGGGTCAGAAGCCCTGAACTTGAAGGAGCGGCTACTCGGGCTCTGGAGGCTTTGAAAGGCCGCCTGGCACGTGTGCTCTGCCTGGCCACCGTCTCAGTGCACGGTGTGGGGGGTGAGTGTTAAAGCAGGGCCCCTGCAGGCGTGTTATCTCAGACCAGGGAATCGGTACGCCACCGTGCACACGAGGAAACCCAGCCAAGTTAGACCAAGGTCACGCAGGAAGGAAACGGCGGTGCCGGGCGGTTGCAGTGCGTGTACCCTCACTGACCAGGTAACAGCAACAAGAACAGCAACCACAGTGCTTATCGGGCGCCAGGCACTTTTCTGAGTACTGTCACGTGCCACTGCACTCTGCACCACGCTGCTCAAGTGCTGTGTCACAGCAGCACTCAGAGCCATTTCACAGACGTGAGCCCCAAGCACAGAGAAGTTAAACCACCCACCCAGGGTCACACAGCAGCAGTGGCCGAGCCAGGACTTGAGCCCAAGAAGGATAAGTCCAGAGCCCACGCCCGTCACCGCCAGGCCAGCTGCGTCTCTTCCATGTGGTGGAAACTTGGCTGTTACGTACGAAGAGTTTTCTAGCCCTTATTGTTGAGTTAGGGTTTTTAACCCGCTAAGCCCATCCACACAGAAGGGTCTTCAGAGAGGAGCACTCATTTCCACTGGGCAGAAGGAGAGACAGGCTCAGGAACTCTACGTTGTCTGGTCAAGGTCACCTTGCCAGTCTGTGCCAGCACTGGGTCTTGAACCCACACATTCTGGTTTCAGATCCTGTAGTATCCTGGGTGCTTCCTGCTGTGGCAGCCGTGTCGTCTGACTGCTAATGTCCTGTGCACAGTCTCACACTCACACAGGGCTGTGGCAGAGACCAGCGGTCCTCACGCCACACAGTCCCCGCCTTGCACAGTGTGGCGTCTAATGCAGGACAGAGAGTGAGCGTGGCCCGAGGGTGAGTGTGTAGTTAGAGGCACGGAGGAGGCTGCAGGGGCATGCAAGGGGCATGCAAGGGGCATGCAAGGGGCACCCAGAGCTGACTGGGGGATCAGAAAAGGTTCTCAGAAAAGCAGACTCCTCAGCTCAGTCCTGGAGGATGACCAGGAATTGACCAGAGGAAGAAGAAAGGAAAATGTACATTGAGTTTAGCAAGATCCTTACTCAAAAGCGTGAATAAGAGCAAACATCTGCAGATCAGAGAAGGTGGTCACTGTGAATTTAGTACAGTGATTAGGTGAGGAGAGTTGGGGAAGCAGAAGGAGGCATGGTTAGTCCATCCCGTGGAACTGGTAGGGTAAGCTAAGGAATGCAGACTTCGTGGGAAGGCTAGGTAGTGAATCATTTTAAAGAACACTAGCGTGACGCGGTTCATACTGGATTAGTATGAGTAAGAATGAAGGCATCAGGTAAGTTAGGAGGTTGTTGTAGAAAGGCAGGTAAGGGATGATGTAGCCAGACTAATGGGGAGAAAGGGATGTTTTGGAGACACACAAAGAAGGTGCAAATGGTGGTTCATTCTATTATCAGCTTCGCTGGGCCTTGACTGCCAAGATATGTGGTCACACATTGCTCTGGGTGTCCCTTGAGGATGAGATGAACATTTAAACTGATGGAGTCGAGCAGCTTGTCCTCTGTAATATGGTTGGGTCTTATCCAATCAGGTGAAGGCCTCAACAGAACAAAAGGCTGAGCCTCTCCAACTAGGAGAGAATCCTGTCTGCCTACCAGCCCTAAAACTCACACCGAGACATCGGCCGTGCAGAGTTTGGACTTGCCAACCTCCATAATCATGTGAGCCAATTCCTTGTAATATATCCTCTTGGTTCTGTTTCTCTGGGAAGCCCTGAGTGAGGCTGCAATCGACAGATGGAGGCTCTGTTTCTCATGAGATGCTGGGGAGATGGCGGGAAGGTGGAGGCAGATCTGATGCCCTGGATGCTGTCCCAGGGACTGGGCGCATGGCCAGCTTGGCCACCCATCATGACAGGCAACTCCAGTCACTGAGTGAAGACGGTTTCAAAGCAACATGCTCTCAGCATGTTGACTCAAGAAACTTGAAGCTGTCAGGTGTCCCCACACATTTCATCTACCTGTAAGGCCTCAGGAATTTGCCAGTTCCCTTTGTTCAGGTCAGACAGCTCATTTGGTCAAGGCACAAAATTAATTGTTCCGTATATGGGCTTTTAGGTTCTGTATGGAAAACCACCTTCCCCTGGGCTACTGGATAAACCCACCCACAGCCAATATAAAATAGAGAAAGGCAGAGAAGCCCAAGACCACTCGTAGCTTAGGACAAACCTGCCCATTGCACAGGGAAATACCCCCAATCAAAATAACTCCATGAAATGCATTTACTAGAGCTGCCCAGGGACATTCCTCAGAGAAGAGCCTGGACACCAGAAGACAGAAGCTTCCAGCTGTGCAACTGAGGCAGGCATTTGTGTCTTTATGAGTCACGCCCTGACCCACAAAGTCTACCCAGCAGCGTCTCCTGGGTACTGTGGGGTGACCAGCCCTGCCACGGGCATCTGGACCCTGCAGTTTACAAGGCTCCTGGGGTTTAGCACCCGTCCCTAGCACGAGGGATCCTTCAGAAAGAAAGCATTTGCAAACCTCTCCTTGCCCTGCTTGGCAACCACTCCCACAGCCCTGCTCACAGCCCCCATCACCAACCTGACTGGTGAGGACAGAGGTCATGCACAATGTCCTCTGCCTTCCTGCCCCCACCCCCAGATCATCACGCCATTCGCATCACCATGAGCAGGAAACGAGCCTTTTCTTCCTCTCCTCTCCACACCTCCTATGCAGGTGTGACATCTTTGAGACTCTCAGTGAGCAGTATGCTCATATTCTTTCTTTCAGTCCCTTTTCCAATAATTTGTCTCAGCACCTGCTGCAGTGTGCCCGTCTGGCCTGTCCTCACGGTGACCACACTTTTACACAGGACTGACCGTAGCAGTGCCCGGGCAGGGCAGGCAGAGGGTCTGCGGGGGCTGTCCTGTCTTCATTGTTTCACCCTCAGCAGTCCACACCCCCTCTTCTCTTACCACGGGGTTCCAGACAGAAAAGACGTTCTCGCTTTGCTGCCCCCAGGTCACTCCTGACTGTGGAGACGCTCTTGGCCATGGGCTTGCAGGTCATAATTAACATTTTCTGAGTACCTTTGCTCAGCCTGGAACTGGAGGGCCTTTGAGCACAAATCGCTCTGGGTAAGAGTCTGATTGATTACCTTCTTACACCACAGAGTCAACGAGCTTCAATTTCATCACCTCTGCACCTTGCTTTCCTTTTTGCCGGGAATGATTTTATAGTAAATTAATCACAATCTGCTGCAATCTATTTATAAAATAGGAGAAATAAATTATAACAGGAAGAACACATAGAAAATGCTTTTATTTCCCCATCCTTCTGAGAGTTCATTGGACATTCAGTTTCTGGCTTTTAAGAAAGGCTTCTTCATCCAATAAAGATATTAACATAATCTCATTACATTTATTGCTCCCAAGGATAAACTAACAGGGGAAGAAACCCTCTCTAGCAGATGCCCAGTAATAGAAGCAACTGCCAAGAGAAGAAACATAAATGTTTTGATCACTATTCCAGGGGCAGGAGTGGTTCTGAAAGGCTGTAGCAGCTCTCCCCACAGTCAAATGGAGGAGCTTTTGGTGGATATTTACTGACAAGTTTTACTCTGATCTCTCACTCTCAGTAGATGAGATGTAGCAAGGATGCCTTCATGGCATCTTTGAAAAATCAGTCTCTGCAGGACTGAAATCATGGTCTGTGTCCACAGGGAGAGGCTGCCTCACGCTTTGCTCCTGATTTACAAAAAGGAGTCTGGGACTCAACCCAAGAGGCTTCTCATGCGTGGTCCAAAGGGGCAGGTGGCAGGGGTTGGGAGACAGCTCTGCATGCAACGAGGGAAGCATGGGCCTGTCCTTGCACAAAGGAGCCAGAGTCCCCAGGTGCTGTCCCCAGCCGTACCGCCAAAGAGCATCGTGACCTTGAGATACAGAAGATGCCATCTGGAATGACGGCATAACAGTATTTGCCACTCACTCTGCTCATGGGGATATTGGAAGGAGTTAATCAGACAGAGTTTATGTAATAGCAGTTCTCTCCACAGCTCAGGACTACGCTACTTAAAATAGAGGAGTGGAACACGGCTGCCAAACGTTTACGGGCACCCATCCGCGCCACCCATCCGTGCCCAGCCCGCTCTGTGCTCCAGCCTAACAGATGGGCTGTTGTGCTAATCTCCCAGAACCTGGGGGAGCTGAGCCCATTTTTATCCACCTTAATGAGATGCCATGTGCACGAGATCGAGTTGTTATGCCTGAGCAGAAACAGCACCGAGATGCAGTAAATAACCCTCCAGAGGGGTTGTGTTGTGAAAATGCCGCGGGGTTTGGTCTACCTGTGATGTGCTTGTCTCCGCACTGTGCACCAAAGCTGGGAGCAGTACCATGGGCAGAGACAGGAGAGGACGCCAGCCCTTCCAGCCCCAGCGACAGGCTCGGGCAGTCGCGGCAAGAGCACAGTCTAGGTAAACACACGCTCACAACCCACAAAGGTCTCCCATCTCCTCTCCTGCCCTTCCGCCAACACGGACCTCTGTTTCATGGAAAATCGGCAGGCACCATTGGGAAAGAGGTTTTTGAGATATCGGGCTATCCTGGTGTTTGGGAGGTGGAGGGAGGAAGAAATGTCTATTGAAATTACTAGAAAACCCCGTGACTCTAAGCAGGCCACAAGGATGGGGTGATAAAGCGGAAATTAGGGCATCTTCATCACACGGGAAGGTCCAGAAACAAGACCAGCTATGCCGCAGTGTGACATGTGTCTCGAAGGGGCCAAATGTGGTCCCAACTCTGTTCTCTGTGCCCTCAGGATCACACACTCTGCAGGGAAAGAGAATTACAAACTCTGGACACCACACCCCAATTTTTCCCACTGGAACACAAGCTCATACCTCCACCCACAGAAATTATAATTTACAAGTCAGCAGGCTCCTGCTGGTGGGAAACACACAGAATTCCGGGCACAGTAAGTCAGCTGATGATGTGATCCTTGTGTCTAATGACGACGGTGTTTCATTACCGAGGGCTTGCTCCAGGTGCCGTGCTAAGCGCCTAATCTACACTGCCTCACGCACTTCTCACGGACACCCCGACAGGTGCAGAAATGTGCCCAGAGAGGCAGGGCTCTGGTGAGCAAGGGTTTTGGATTGGACCGAGTGATTCTAAAATTCCAAACGAGCCCTTCCAGATTGCCTCCAGGCTGAAGGGGAGGTGGGCACTCGGGTGAAGTTGTTTGGCCCCCACGAGATCAAGGACTATGATCCCTTTCTCCATGGCAAGCTTTTGTTCCTTGCACGAGTTTCCTCGTTGACTTTGATTGTTTGCACTTCACATTTCTCACTCTTGAATTGACACCTTGTTCTTATAATTAGTCCTCAAGACTGCACCATCACTCTCCAAGGTTACAGCCTGCTAAATCACTAAGGTTAGGGCTTCCTATGACTGTGGGGTCTTCTGTGCTTATTAACATTATACAGACTCATTATAAAATATTATGGAAAATATAGACAAAGTATAAAGAAAATAAAACATACATATGCACTCAGACATACATACAATCACATGCGTTCTCACACACATAGACTCACACTCACATACACACGCAGATACACACATACTCACATACATGTACACAATCACACAGAGACACTCACACATGCTGATATATGCATACACATTCTGATACATACATATACACATTCACACACATATACACTCACATGTTATACATGGGATCATACCATAATCCTATTTGGATGTTGGCTTTTTATCCATTATTATATAATTAAATATTTCCATGTTAAAAGTGTATATAGTCATTCTTATTTTTAATAGTGACATAGTATCTCATTTTATGAATATATCACAGCTTTTTAATCAATGTACTATCTTTGGATAAGAGATTTTTATTTAATATTGAATTTTATAAACAAAGACTTCATGTTCACCCTTGTACCTACTTTGTGAACTTGACTTTCTTCTCATTAAGAAAAATGCTGGCCGGGCGTGGTGGCTCACACCTGTAATCCTAGCACTCTGGGAGGCCGAGGCGGGTGGATTGTTTGAGCTCAGGAGTTCGAGACCAGCCTGAGCAAGAGCGAGACCCCATCTCTACTAAAAATAGAAAGAAATTATCTGGCCATCTAAAATATATATAGAAAAAATTAGCTGGGCATGGTGGCGCATGCCTGTAGTTCCAGCTACTCGGGAGGCTGAGGCAGAAGCATTGCTTAAGCCCAGGAGTTTGAGGTTGCTGTGAGCTAGGCTGATGCCACGGCACTCACTCTAGCCCGGGCAACAAAGCGAGACTCTGTCTCAATAAAAAAAAAAAAAAAAAGAAAAGAAAAATGCTGATGAAAATAATTAAACCAGAAGGAGAGCAAATCACTGTATCAAATCACCTCTTCCCCGAATGCCCACAGCACTGGGAACCACCATACTTTACATCTTTGCCAGTGTGAAGTGGGGAAAAATGGGATTCCTTCAGTGTTTACATTTTATTTAGACATTATTGAGGTGGAACATTTTTCTATGCTGTTTGGGCATTTGGATTTCAACTTCCCCAAAAAGTCTATTTATAAACGTCACCTATGTTTCTGTCTCTTTTTGTGGCTAAATATCACTTCATGAGTCCCCAAAACTCTTTTTTTTTTTTTTAAAGGATATCTTTATTCAGAATTTCAGGGTATCTTTGTCTTTTCTTTCATTTTACATTTCAACTCTTGTTTTTATCTCTGTTTCTCTTTCACTTTGTATCTTTTTCTTTCTTTTTTTTTTTAATTTTTTTTTATTTTAGCTTATTATGGGGGTACAAAAGTTCTGCATAGATATATTGCCCATGTCCCTCCCAATCCCCCGAGTCCGAGCCTCAAGCGTGTCCATTCCCCAGACAGTGCACATCACACTCTTCCTGTAGGTATATACCCATCCCCTCCCCCACCCCGTCCCCCCCAAGTCAGAACTTCAAGCGTGCCCATTCCCCAGACAGTGCACATTGCACTCATCATATAGGTATACACCCATCCCCCTCCTCCCACCCCCCCACCTCTGTCAAATACACAATTGGTGTTATTCCCAAATGTGCACTTAGGTGATGATCAGGGAAACCAATTTTCTGGTGAGTACATGTGGTGCTTATTTTTCCATTCTTGGGATGC
>CM052439.1:173300545-173322830 GCA_028533085.1 Varecia variegata
TCCAGTTCGAAGTGGGAATGCTTTCAATTTTTCCCCATTCAGAATGATGTTGGCTGTGGGTTTGTCATATATGGCTTGAATCATTTTTAGATAGGCCCCGTCTATGCCTATTTTATTAAGCGTTCTTATCATAAAAGGGTGTTGTATTGCATTTATCATTCAGTTTTATTGTTGCTCTTGTGAAGGCAATGTGTCCTCTGGCTGCTTGTTCTACACTATCTGTGCTTTTTATGGTGATGCTATATCTAGATGTTTATTTTGTTTGCTTCTATTGGTATAGTGAGATACAATATTTCTCTCTCTCTTTCTTGTTCTCTCTATGTATCTGTCTTTTTCTTTCTCTCTTTCCTTCTTTCTGTCTTTTTTGCTGAGGGGAAACATTGGTGTATCTCGTTATTTTTGCTTGTTTTTGTTTATTTTTGTAGAGATTCTTGAATCCGTGTGTTAATGTATTTTATCAACTTAAAAAAATGTTTGTCCAGGGTTTCTTTAATTAATGCTTCTGCCTTATTCATAACTTCCTTTCTTTAAGATAATTTAAATTACATATTTGATAAACATTTTTATTTTGTTTATATTTCTATTATGCTCTTTTCTATATTTTCTAACCTTTTTTCTTCCTTTCCTCAATCATTTTAAAATGACTTTTTAAAATTCTTGTCATTCCCAGGCCAGTAATAGCAGTTGAAAGCAGACATGCCTGGGGGGTTTGGGTAGCATAGTGCAAACACACTCTCTTCAGTTGGTGGTTAGATGCCATTATTCATCTTTTGCTGAAAGAGGCATTGGTGTAGCTCCTGATTTCATCTTTGCTCGTGTTCTGAAAGACCTGCTTTCATCTCTTGCTTCCTTCTTTTCCTGCACCACCAGGTCCATATTCTCAATCACCTTACTCCTTTGTTTTAAAATAATTTCTATTTCAAAATATTAGGGGGTACAAGCATTCTTATTACATGAATGAATTGTATAATGTGGAAGTTAGGACCTGTAGCACACCCGTCACCAGAATAGCGTACATTGTACTTGATAGGTGAGTTTTTAACCCTCACTCCTCTCTCCTACTCCCCACTCTTAGTTTTCAGTGTCCTTTACACCACTTTATGACCATGTGTACCCACTGTTTCGCTCCCACTTATTAGGAAGAACATGTGGTGTTTTTTTTCCTTTCCTGAGATACATCACGTAGGATAATGTTCTTGAGTTCAATTCAAGTTGCTGCAAATAACATTATTTCATTCCTTTTTATGGCTGACTAGTATTCCGAGTGTGTGTGTGTGTGTGTATGTGTGTCTGTGTATGTGTGTGTGTATGCATACCACATTTTGTCTTTATCCACTCATCAATTGATAGGCACTTAGGTTGATTCCCTATCTTTGCAATTGTGAAGTGTGCTTCAATAAATATTCAGGAACAGGTGTCTTTTTGATATAATGACTTCTTTTCCCTTGGATACATACCCAGTAGAGAGATTTCTGGATCAAATGGTAGGTCTACTTTTAGCTCTTTAAGGAATCTCTATACCGTTTTCTGAATAGGTTGCACTAATTTACAGTCCCACCAACAGTAAGTGTTCCTTTTCACTCCATCCATGTAGACATCTATTGTTTGCTTATTTTTTAATAATGGCCATTCTGATAAGGGTAAAGTAGTATCTGATTGTAGTTTTATTTACATTTCCCTGATGATTAGTGGTGTTGAGCATTTTTCATATGTCTGTTGGCTATTTGTGTATATTCTTTTGAAAAAACTCTGTTCATGTCTTTTGCCCACTTTTTAATGCTGTTATTTGCTTTTGTTTTTACCAATTTGTTTAAGTTCTTTGTAGATTCTGGATATTAGTCCTTTGTCAGACACATAGTTTGTAAATATCTTGTCTAATTCTGTAGATTGTCTATTTACTCTATTGATTATTTCCTTTGCTATATAGAAACTTTTTAATTTAATTAAGTCCAATTTATTTATTTTTGTTGTTGCTGTATTCACCTTTGGGGTCTTAGTCATAAATTCTTTGCCTAAGCTAATGTCTAAAAGAGGTTTTCCTATGTTTTTTTCCAGAATTATTATGGTTTCAGGTCTTACATTTAGGTCTTTAATCCACCTTGAGTTAATTTTTGTATATGGCAAGAGATAAGTATCTTGTTTCTTTCTTCTACGTGTGTCGATCCAATTTTCCCAGCACTGTGTATTGAATAGGACTTCCTTTCCAGATTGTATGTTTTTGTGTGCTTTGTCAAAAATTAATTGGTTGTAACTATATGGTTTTATTTCTGAGTCCTCTATTCTGTTCCATTGGTCTATGTCTTTACTTTTATACCAGTACCATGCTGTTATAATTACTATAGCCTTGTAGTACAATTTGAAGTCAAGTAATGTGATGCCTCCAGATTTGTTCTTTTTGCTTAAGATTGATTTGGTAATTCAGGCTCTTTTTCGGTTCTATATGAAGCTTAGGATTATTTTTTTCTAGATCTATGAAAAACGATAGTATTTTGATGGGAATTACATTGACTCTGTAAACCACTTTGGGCAGTATGGTCATTTTAACAATGTTGATTTTTCCAATCCACGAACATGGGATGTTTTTCCATTTGTTTGTGTCATCTATGGTTTCTTTCATCAGTGTTTCACAGTTCTCCTTGTAGAGGTATTTCACCTCCTTGGTTATATATATTTACAATTTCTTTGCAGCTATTGTAAATGATATTGGGTTCTTGATTTGACTCTCAGCTTGACTGTTATTAGTACATAGAAATACTACTGATTTGTGTACATTGATTTTGTAACCTGAGAATTTGCTGAAATTATTTATCAATTCTAGGAGTCTTTTGGTGTAGTCTTAGGGTTTCCTAGGACTCTATCCAGAGGCCAGATGTGAATGAATCAGCAAAAGAATTCCAGAAGTAGGAAAATTCAGAGCAAAAGGACACCCCCAAAAGGAAACTACAACTCTTTCTGGATGGATACCAATGAAAATAATATAGTTAAATTCCCAGGATCCTCAGTTCTTTAGAGATAGATTAAATAATTGGTATCGTCATTTACAAAAGTGCCTTGAACTTGATGGAGCTTATGTTGAGAAATAAAGTCTGTATTTTTTTATTTTTATCTTTTAATGACATTTTTCCATGAACATTTGAAGTCTCCTCATAATGGGTTGCCACTTCAATTGTTCTGATCACTATCATGATCTCAAGAGGACTTACATCTTACCCTCTCACAACTCCCTGCACAAGAGTGTCCACCACACCTCTGTTTTGTGTGTCTGTGTCTCAGACCCACTTTTCACATATAATCCGGTGGCTCACACCCTGGCATGTATATAGATCTCAATGTGCTGAACAGCTGGTTGAAATGTCCACTCTGGGAATGCATCTCCAGGGACTCTGATTCAGGGCATCTGTTGGAGGGCATAGGATGTCTGTACTTCTAACAGGTGGCATCCCACATGGTTCTGACACAGGTGGCCCTGGGACCACCCTTCAGGAAGCACTGACAGAGTCTTACCTCACAGGCCCATTGTCAGGGAAAGATGATGCCAGATGTGTGAGATTTGTGTCAGGGCTGCCAGGACGACCTCACGGCCGTCAGAAGCCAGGGCACCCAGTAGGCACAAAGACCAGGAGCATCACGCGGGGTCTAGTGTCCAGTAACAGAACTTTGACTTCCAACAGGGATGATTACGGCATGGCAGATCCTAAGTTTTTGAAGAAAAGATACCAGGAAGGCCCTTTGTAAACATTTTTACAACATATCATCTCTTTTTCAAATGTCAGCACCCAGGCGTAATGATAACAGATGAGGGAGGACATGGACACAGGAGAAACAATAGAGACAAATTGCTAAATCAGAGACTCAAGGTTGGAACAGAATCAGTATCGAGTGTAACCAAATTCTCCTGACTAGCTGGGAATGTCCCTGAACCCCAGGTCAGAAGAGGTTGCCTCTGTATCTATAGAGGACAGAGAAAGGAACCTAGGAGGCCATGATATTAGTTTTCTTTCCATTATTTGGGGATTTTAACCCATTTTCTTTGCAAAGGGATGACCCTGTTTATAACTTCCTGAGAGTGTTATTAAGCTCTCAAATCATAATGATCAAAAATGCTTGCCTGGTGGTAGCAAGTGCCAGGAAAAGGAAAATGGAGCAGAGGTCCTAGGAGGGAAACAACTTTGGGTAAAATTACTGTTCCTTGTACAAGAAATAAGTTCATGCCTTCCTTGTATTCCAAAGACACAAAATCTGTGTTGATCGAGCAGCTATTCTAACTTCCCAAGCTACCTGCTTCTCTTGAATGTGAGCCAATGGTGTCAAGGCAGCATGTCTGAGGCTTCCAGTACACTCTCCACCTTCTGCTAGTGAATGCATCGATGTCACTCAGCCACTGGATATTGCCAAGCAGTGTGTGAGGCCAACGCCTTTCCTTTTGGACCTGTGGGGATGGCTCAGCAATTTTGTGATGGTTCATAAAACCAATCACCTTTAAAAGGCAATGCTACTATCCAGGAGGAAGAATATCAAAAGGTATCTTCATTAGCAGTTGATGGAACTCTCTTAAGTTTTGTCTGTCAATGTTTAATGTGAAGTGTGCTTGGCAAATCAACCAGAATCTTTTAAAGAGGGAACAAGGAACTATGCCTACATTATTCAAGAAAGCTTATATAGCAGCCCATGAACCTCTGTTTATTTATTTATTCATTTTACCAAGAAATTAAATTTTATGTACCTCTTAGATTGTGAGACAGTTTTCATTTTAGTACTGAAGGGGTTTTTTTAAGTTTCATGGACAACTTTGCATTAACTCAAATTGGTTGTTATTAAATTATAATGTCAATCTCCTTTGTCCCTGCTAAGAAATCATTATTTCTCTCTGGGATTTGATTCACTTTCTTTGTGAAGGAACCTTTCTTCAAAAAACAAGGCCAAGGGCCTGGAGCATTAGTAAAATCTAAACTATATTTAATTATACCACTGCTTGTTATAGCTTGATGATAGAATATTTTTTTTAAAAAAGCAGAGTTAGTTATTTATAGGGTAAAACTCTCAACATGCTTTAAATATTTTAATGAGTTACTCCCCTAGCAGCATTATGAGGTTGTATTTTCTTTCTGACCCTTCAATTACAGATGAAGGCACTATGTCCCAGAGGGGACAGGAAACTGGACCTCACGTTGGAAAGCTGCAGTTACAGCCCTTGCTCTTCTAGTCTTTGGATAAACCTACTTGCATTATTGGTTCTTGGAGGACATAAAAGCTCCGAACATTTTCACTGTTCCATGGCCCAACTTAGTCCCAATTTCAGCTATAAAAAGCTGACAGCAAGCACTATTTGTATGTGATTAACCAGTAATTTTAGCAGTGCAGCTTTTCGTTACTATTCAGGGTGCTATAATTAATACCATTCCGGTATATAGTTTTAACTCATATTTCACTCCAAGCAAAAACTTGGCAGCCATGGTAGGGGGCATAAAAATAAGCAAAGGCATAGGCTATTATTAGAATACCAAAAAGTTTCGAAGTTAATTCCAGCATGGTTAGGTGAAATTCGTGGCAGCAGTCAGGACCCCCAGGCCATGTGCCCAGGGAGACACAACCCTCGTGCTGGAACCTACTCAGAGGCCAGAACCTGTGCCGATAACCCAGGGAGACACAGCCTAGACTGGACTTGTCTATCAGGGGCACCAACTTCACAGACCCCCCCGGTCAGCGCGGCGGAGGTCCCTGAAAGGCCACTTCTGCCAGAAATACGGGGCATGCAGCAAGCAGGGGCGTGTGGATTAAGTAACAAGGAATTTGCCAGGTCATTTTCCTATCTTAGATGGGGAAACCGGCACGAGGAGAGGTAAAATGCATTATCCTGGTTCTGCAGGTAGGGAAGTGGCAGGGACAGGCACGAAACTCTGAAATGATGCCTGGCAATTGGCAGCCACTCAAAGACTCGAATTGAATCATTAGATAGAAAATGAGTCCAGAAAGGTCTAGAAAGACTGGCTCAGACTTTGACACTCTCTGGAATGCAGCAAGAAGTCATCTCCTAATGGATTAGTCTGAGGTGAAGTCTGAGATTAAGGTAGGTTCTAAGGACAGTCAGGGTCCAATATAGTCCAGATGCTCTTCAGAGGGTACTCACATCTGTACGCAGCACAAAACCAGTGCAACCTTCAAGGTAAATATCTCCCTGGGTTCTTCACAGCACCCATGCCTGTTCCTTTAAATATGACAGAACTGAAACCAAGCTGAGAGAGAGAGAGAGAGAATATCATCTATCTGGCCCCTAGTCTCACTCTGGCCAGCCACATGCAGCCTTGCTCTATAACTAACTGCCATTCTTAAGTCACCCATATGCCTTAAATATGGCATACAGCAAATAGAGAAAAAAATGGGAAACCAGGGCATTTTCATTTATGAAACCTAGGCAATCTTAACAAGCCGTTTCCTTGCATCCACGGCAAAATGTGTTTTACCTACAGAACAGCTAAGCCTCCTGTTTCTCTTGGCCAGATGGGTTTTATGCAGCATCTGTGGGTGATTCTGTTAGGAGGTGTCCACCCTTCCATCTGGATGGAGCTTGATTATTACCAAATCTCGTTACACACTGATATAGTGACAAGGAGGAAAGGAGGGAAAAGGGGATAGTTCATATCAAACAGTTTGAATTTCAATTGTTTTCAACAATGATATGTTTAGGTGAGCAAATAAAACTAGATTAAAACCGGGTGGGCTAAGTAAAAAAGACTCTTGAAACCAAATATGAAATTATTTCTTCTTTCAAAAAACAGGACATTATCTTTGCAGCACGTGATGCATTTGGTTAAAATTTTAACAACTATTGTGTATATCCAGATTTCACAAGCTCTTCACTAAAAAGCATACTAGCAGATAATTATTTTAAATATGTGCAAAAGTTTTATCTTCTTGATTTTTTCCTAAGTCAAGAATAAGCTCCTCAACTTTTAAGACATTCCTATCCTTGAAATAAGTTTTCTCTATACACACACACACACACACACACACACACACACACACACGCTGCATTCACGTCACCTAATTAAAATATAGCATTGATTTGGGGCTGGAGGTATTGACCTTTGGGGCTGGGAATTCTCTGTTAAGGGGCTGTCTTGTGCATCACAGGATGTCTTGCAGCACCCCAGGCTCTACCCACTAGATGCCAGTAGCATCCTCCAGTTGTGACAACCAAAATGTCTCCAGATCTGGCTAACTGCCCGTGGGTGGCAAAATTACCTTTAGTTGAGAGCCCTTGCTCTAAATCAATGTCCCTAATGAAATGATCCTTTAGACAGAAGCTTTCGTTCTGCCCCTGGGGACACCAAAGGCCACAGGAAACCCAGCTTTGTGTCCCGTGTCCCCAGGCAGTGGCAGAGGTCTCTAGCCCGTGACTCAGCCTCCAGCCCCTGGCCTCACCCACTACCTTGTTAATAGAATGGTTCAGGACCTGGTTCCTCCCCCTTTCCATTCTCACAAAACACAGCTCCAAAAGTCAACATTTTGTGAGAAGAAATTAAAAATAAGATGAAAGAGCCATGTGCAAATCCATGTGAGTAGCAGTATCATTCACAAAGTAGGTGCCAGCATGGGGCCTTATGCCTAGCTATAAATGGTGTCATTTGTCGCCACAGCTCTGCCAGGCACGTCTTATAATATTATCCCCAGAGGCAAAGAGAGAAACTGAGGCTCAGCAAGGGGAATAACTTGCTCAAAACAGCACAGATTCCCATAGTTGGAGCTGGAATCTGAGTCACTCTCATGTTTCAAAAGCCCTGCTTCCCCTGAGCTCCGTGCCTGTCGCAAGCCTCCAGTTGTGGGCGCAGAGGCCGACAGGAACACGGGACTGCAACACGCCCCTTAGCTTTAAGCCCAAACTGAGAGCTTAAGTGGATCCTGCGCATTAGTCTCTGTGCCCTCCCCTTGTCTGCTGTCTCTGAAAAGGATGACTTGATTTAAGGCATGTCCTTTCCTCGTTAATCTACCCTTGCTGAAGGATTTTTAAGGACCCACTAAATAACTGACGTGGGATTTTGTAAAGGTCTCGTGCAGGTGTCTCTGGAAAACCCAGTGGCATGAGCCTGCGCACCCCATGGCCTCGCAGTGACGAAGCACATGAGCCCAGCGCCACCGCCCAGCCTGCGCAGTCAGACCCGGGTGAAGGGGAGGCTTCAGAGGAGGACGGGCTTTCCCATGTGCATAGGCTCGGACCACACAGCCTCGCTCGCCCCGTTTTCCTAGCAGCTTGAAAAAGAAAGAAAGAAAGAAAGAAAGAAAGAAAGGGAAGGGAAGGGAAGGGAAGGGAAGGGAAGGGAAGGGAAGGGAAGGGAAGGGAAGGGAAGGGAAGGAGGGAGGAATAAAACCCACTGTGCTGTTGTTTCCTAGCTCTCTCTCTCGAAGAGGCACAGCGCCAGGCAGTTATGATCACTCTGTATGGTAAAAACTAAACACCCACACGGAAGCATATGCTGTGCATGCCGGGAACGGCTGCAGGGCTGTGTCCTGCCAGTGTCTGCACATGGCAGAGAGAGACATGACAAGGCAGCGTGGGCTCCCGGAGGACTGTCTCAGAGAGTTCGGATGCCCACCGCTTTGCTCCCTCCCTCCCTGCAATGGCAGAAAGGACCTGCTGATCCACGTGGCAGTAGGGAGGGATATGTCCCCCTCTCACCTTTGCAGCAGCCTTCAAGATATATTTCAAGGCATTCTCTCTCTCTCTCTCTCTCTGTCTCACCATAAGTGGCAGCCATGCAGGCTTCCACAGCTATAAGACGGACCCAGACCCACGGCTTCTGTGGTCCTAGGGGCCGGGAGGGATGCTGGAGATGAACGCCCTCCCCTGGCAGACCCAGAGGACACCCCTCTGCACAGCACTGGGCAGGACCTGGTGAAGCTCTGGGTCTCCAGGGATGGTGGAAACAAGATGATGGGGACTGCTCACAGAGAAATTACTTTCAGCTGATGCTTCTCATATTCCTATTATAAACTTTGTTTTTATTTTTTATTGACACATAGTATTTGTATATATTGTGAGGCTCATGTGATATTTTTTGTCTCTTACCTGCATAAACTGTGGAATGATCAAATCAGGGTAATTGGGGTTTCCATCACCTGAGCATTTTTATGTGCTAGGAACATTTCATGCCCTTTCTTCTAGCTATTTTGAACTATACAATACACTGTTGTTAACTATAGTCACCCTGCTCTGTTATAAACATTAGAACTTATTCCTCCTACAACTTTTAATTCTTTTGGTCAAGAGCAAAAAAGAAATCCTCTTGTTTAGGTGTCATCACGAATGGAAGAGAGGAGAGAAGAACAAATGTCCAATCCAGGACCACCTCTGTGAGTGGCTAAACAAGCGTCACATTCAGAAACATCTGGAGCTAACCCTACCTGTAAGGTTGAAATGAACAATTGGGGATGATATCTTCACATTTCTTCTGAACCATTCGAGAAAGCATCAAGGTGAAATCCCTTTGACGACTTGCTTGCATGTAACAACAAAGCCAGGGGCAGAGGGGTGGGTGGGAGAGAAACAGAATGGGAAATTAAAAATAAACAGTGACAAAATTGTAATGTAAGTTGGAAATATATCTGGGTTTAAATTAGGAAAAGAGTCCCATTTATACACACATTTCCAGAGTCCCTCATTTTAGTCTCTTTCACTGGGAAGTAAAGCTCCTCGGGTCCCCCATGCACTGTTAGGTGCAAACGTCCCCACGGTGCTGAGGAAGTCCCCATGTCCCAGACTGGGCGAGGAAGCTCATTGCCCTGCAAGTGCTTCTCCAGGCTTGCTCGCCACTCGATGGAACTTGCTGAGATGACAAAAATAGAGAAACTCAAAATGATGTTAACTTAAATAGCTGGCAGGATGGGATACAGAGGCCTTTGATGTGAGACAAGGTTAAAAAGAAAGCATATGTGACATCTCTTCCCTCCTTCTGGCAGATTATGGCTCTGTGTCATCACTGTCATCCACATCTGACACCTGAGACATCCTATTTAGGGCTCCAAAGCTTTTCTGTCACTCTCACTTGTTCTACCACAAATTCATGCCATCTGAAGCCCGCAGTGCTGCTCAACCTTTCATCTACCAATTTTGAGTTTCTGGAACATTTTTCTCATCAGCTGCTGCTTACGTTACTCTTTTTTTACCCACCCTAACCCCACTCCACCTTCCTCATTCTCCAATAGCCCCGATTTCTTCTCTTCAGGGGCACAATAGGAATTCTCTTGCTTCTCCTTGCTTGCAAATATATTTTTATTCTCATCTTGCCTTCTCTCCTTTCCTTTCTCCTTCTTCCAAGGAAAGAAGAGTTCCCATCTTTTCTATGTCGAGTTCATCCTTATGGGACTGAATCACACCAATTATCCTCTCTGTTTTTAGTATTTTTCATCTTCTCTTTCTATAGAATCAACTCCCTCGATTTATAAGCATGCTCAATCTGAACATCCTTTAAATCAAAAAAATCTTTCCTCATCTTTGCCATAGTTTAGAGTTTTATCTAAAATATGATCATCACTAGAAAAAAAACTCTCAACTGTATCACACAGGTGATTCTCATCTTTGTCCTTACATTTATTTACAAGAACACTGGATCAGTTGGGAGCCAGTCAGGGAAACAGAAAGCATGCCAGTCATTTTAACAGTGAGGATTGAACGTAGGGAATTGATCAAATAGGTACTAGGGGACTCAGAAGACACAGAGACACAGAAATAACACAAAGGGGTACCTGCAAAGCCAGTCAGCACCCCCAGGACTGAGGACACAAAGGGAAGAGGCCGGACTTATGAGAACACAGACAGCAGCTTGCGGGAGAGGCTCAGCAGAACTGAGACCCGGGTCTCAGGAAAGGGTGCTGTCCTGTCAATACTGGTGCCAAAGGACCTTGGAAGGGACCCCACAGGGCTCAGATTATGGTAAAAACTGGAAAGTGGAATCAACTTCGTGGCAGAGTGCGAGAAGAGGCTGATGGGAAACAGGAGCCAGTGGAAGGAGCGAGTCCCTTCACCTCCAGCCCTCTAGTCTGCCTCTTGTTCTTTGGGTCGAGAATGACAGAGAGCATGTAGCAAGGAAGAAATATCACTTACAGAGTCCGGAACCTGAGGAGAAGGACTTCCGCAGTTCGTTCTTCGGCTGCTACTCAGCATCCCCGACGTCCCCTCCCACGTACACGTGCTCTTGGATACACAACACCAACAACTTCATGCCTTTGCCTAACAAAAAAGAGAGGAATCAAGAATTCTGTGACCCCGGGCTCCTCAAAACAGAAAAGATAGGGAAAAGATAGTCTTCAAGGTCCAGAAAATAATGATGAGTAGAATTTCACAGATAAAAATGCGATAACAAAAAACATAACCATGCAGCATTAGAATGTGGCTTGCTGTACTTCCTTTCTCAGCTAGAATCTCAAAGATGCCTTCACATTTGCAAAGATTGAATATTCTGGATGACATTCTAGGACAGTGGCAAAATGTAGCCATCAATCATCATATCATGCAATCCCAACAGAGCACTGAGAGGAAGATTCTGCTGAGCAAAGAGTGGGTCTGAAGGAAAAACAAGTTAATCCATCTGTGGCCCATTGCACAGGGAGAGGGTGTTGTGCAGGAAGATGAGACTCCATCACTACCCTGAATGCCCTGTCCTTGCTGGAAAGTGCATGACGAGGAGCCCAGCTGTCTGCTCAAGGGCACTGCAGCTAGTGGAAAAGCCCCGGGATCATTCAGGAAGGGCGGCAGCTCACGGGGATGAAACGGTGATTTAGGATGAACAGGGGAGACGCTGTGAGGAGAATGCCACTGAAATACCTGCCTGGGGGGATGGTGGGGAATCTTCCTGCACAGACATTAAAGCAACGTCAGAACGAACACAATCTGTACCTATTTAGGCAAAGTCTGGCCCGGGGGACATCCCAGTGAGCTCTCGTGGTCCGTTCCAAGCCTGCACCCCAGATGGAGGTCATGCTTTCAGATGAACAAGTCATGTGGAGTCACTTGATCATTTCCTCAGCCCTGAGACTACACTGTGAGGCTGGCCTTTCCACTCTGTGCTGCGAGCCGGCGGGGCTCGGGGAGGCCTGGTGTGGATGTGGCACAGGCTCTGCCAGGGGAGTGGGCTTTGGTTCCTGAACCAAGTGATTTTCTGTTTTTACAGATGTACCACATTACGCCAGATGGACTCAGGAAATGAATGTAAAATCCATTAATTATTTGTTATTAAAGGAAGGTCCATGAAGAGTGATGTGTCTGTGTGCACAATTAAGTCAGAGCAGGTCTAGGAATTAGGCCAAGGTCCAGACAAACCTGTCTACACACCACACACATGCACGCACATGCGGAAATGTGCACATATGCACACTTGCCACTCACATTTGCAAGCACAAAGACATGAACACACCACAGACATACAACACACACATGAACACACACAATACACAATGCATGCATACATACATATCACACATATACAGTAATGCACATATATGCACAACTCGCCACTCACATGAGTAAGCACATGGACAACCACACACGTAGACACATATGCATGCACATGACAGTCACAAATGCATACACAACATACATGTGCATGTTCACACACGCACATCCACACACATGCTCCACACACTCACCAGGCACATGTACACACCCACACACAATTACTTCTGGGGATGTCAGTTGATGTAAGTGGCCAGAAGGCAGGGTGCCTCCAGTTCCTTCTCCTGCACCCGAAGAACTCTATGCCCACCTCCAGCCCTGTGTTGTCACAGGAAATGGGTTGTGTCGCCTTATGGTCCTTTCTCCTGTCTAGCCTGTGTGGCCCTGGGGAGGTGGGGCCTGCATGTACCACTGCAACAACCAGAAAATGCAGATCAAATTTTTAATTTGTATGTTTACAGAGCTCAGAGAGCTGACTTGGTTTCAGTGTCCAGTATCTTTGTAAAGAACAGATGGACATGAACATTACTGTTTTCAATAACCTAGGAAGTGCCCTTCCCCAGGTCCATGGCCTTTTCTCCCCTCCTCCCCTCCCAGGTAGGGTAGAGCTCCTACGGCCTCCACACCTGCCTGCCACGCAGGGCTCAGACACTGCTCTTGGGGGCAAAGCACTCTGGGTTGCTTTGGGCGGCCCTGAGGCTCATTCCCCCAGCTGCTCCCCGCCACTGTGCAAAGATTTATTCAGCTTGTCTGGTCTCCCTGGGTGCTGAGGATACCAGATGTCTGAAAGGACCTCAGAGTCACCACTGCAATTAAATATGTCATCGCTGTCCCTGAAACAAAGCAAACCCAAGTCCCAGCTTCCACCAGCGTCTAGAGCCGAGGTCAGCCAAGGATGCCGCTGATTTCACCCTTGTGCTCCTTCTGTGCAGTGTTGGCATTTGCTGGGTGCTTCTGGGACCTCAGGAAAGTGCCTGGCGGGGCCCAGGATCGTTTTAATCAGTGTGCTAAGTGACAACTCCTGCAGCCTGGCCGGCATTGCAACCACCTGGCACATCCACAGCGATTGACGGTGTCTGGCTGGAAATGTGTGACTCAGCCCCATGCGTCTCCGTCCTGAAAGTGTTGCCTTACCATCCTCCCCCGCCAGCCGCCTAATGTCTCCGCTCCCTGGGGGCTAGCTGGGAGCCGGCAAGAGGAGGAGGAGCCAGGTCTCCCCCAGAATGTGTTCCACCGCGGGAGAGCTGAGACCTTATTTGAAATAAACAACACTGGAATATTCAATTTGCATTGTCATCACAAAGACTTATATTCACAAGGCCCAGATTAAATTTCCTCATAATCGGAAAACATGAGGCCGGCAGCATGGAATAAACATTCGGAAGAGACCGCAGGGCTGGAGCGGACCTCACCTGCGCATTTGCGTGTCTGTTTATGAGGATGCGGCAGCTGCCATAAAGGATGAACGGCCCGCGCTGGAGAGAACTGGCCCCCGAGTCCAGGCTGCGGAGCCCCCGCCGGTCCCTAAAAGGCCTTGAGTGTCCGAGCAAGCCCGGCCGCTCTGTACCTGCAGACTCTGAAGGGCAGGAAGAAATGAATAAATGAATGAATGAAGTCACAGAATGGTTGTCTATGGGAAAAGACACACATGTCCTGAAAATCAGCCCCTTAAAATGATCACAACTGAGGATGTATCCAACTGCCCCAGAGAGCAGGGTGAAGGCACCCTCGGAGAGGTGTCAAGAGTCAACCTCAGCCAGCTTGGGGAGCTTGGGGGTCCCGGGCGAGAAAACTGCACAAGTAGCAAAATCTGAGCCCGCGCGCGCGCCACCCGCGTGGGAGCCGCACCTGATTCACCACCCGCCCCGGCAAGGAGGCAGGTGCTCCAGGTCTGGGGGGTATTGGGGAGACAGGGAGACCCTCCACCCCACCACTGGGCGGCCACCTCACTCACTATGTGAAAAACTGTCCTTGCAACAGGGGAAGAGAGGGATTAGGGAAGAGCGGAAAGGCCAGGGGAAGGGCGGGACGTGCTCAGGGCAAAGCGGACAGGCAGCGAGGACTCGGGTGGTCGCAGCAGGTCCGCCTGCCCGAGCCCCTGGCACACGCTGGGGAAGCACAGGGTGGCTTGGATTGTGTCTCTTCCTGTTTATCCTAAACATTCTGCACGTACTCTAGAGCTGTGGTCCCCAAACCCCCAGGCACCGCCTGTTAGGAACCCCCCGGAATCGCGCATCACCGCCTGAAGTCCCCACCTGCCCCAACTCCCGCCGCCTGTAGAAAAGTCATCTTTCATGAAACTTAGGAACCCACCACACAGCAGGAGGGGAACTGTGAGGTCAGGTGAGCCAGTGAAGCAGCGACATCTGTATTTACAGCCGCCCCGCCTACCCCATCACTGGCATCACCGCCTCCCCTCCCTGTCCCCCTTCGTGGAAAAATTGTCATCCATGAAACCACAAGCCAACAACCTTGTGCCAAAAAGGTTGGGGACCGCTGCTCTAGAGGCAGGATACCAGCACGACGGGGGCTGCCCCTGCACAGATGTGTCCCTCCTGTCCTAGGTGAGGCACAGATAAACGGTCCAGACCTCATTCTGGGTGTCCCTCTGTCCCTCTCTCCTCTTAAGGCGTCCCCTGCATGTTCGCTGCCTGGATTCTGTTCACATTAGCCCCTAGCCACCCCCTGCTTTTCCTGCCAGGCACTAGACATGAGCAGACCATGGTGGCCGACACATTTACTGTGCACCAAATGTCCATGTGCTTCCTCCTGTTTCCTAGGTCCCTGCCAGGTGTTCTGGGTCATGTAACCATTTCTGGCTAGTAAGACATGAGCAGAAGTGACCGTGTTAATGTGTCAATTCCAGGCTGACGCACCCAACAGCCATGGCACAAAACTCCAGTCCTATCTCCTCCCGATGTGGCTATCCGTTCTGTATGTGTGGCCACAAGCTGGTAGGTTGCAATTCAGATGACCCACACTCCTCCTACTTCTCTGTCTTACTGTTTTGCCTAGTGCATGCTAAGTGAGCAGGACAACACATTTCACTATAGTAACACATTAACTGCCATGTGAGTTGTATTTAACTCACACTAGTTTTGAGCCTGGGGCCTTGTAAAGCATATGTAACTCACACGTCTCTTCACCTTGGGAGCTGCATGAACTATTTTTCAAGTTGCATACAACTCATGCACAGAAAACAATAAAAAATAACAAATTTTTCATTAAATTACAAAGATGTTATAAATAAATAATTGTACATAAGTGCATGTGCACATCTGCACACACATATGTACATGCACTCCCTCTTTTTAAATAGCCATGTGTAAAAACCCAATTTAATCAATTTTATGCTACCCATCATTTCACATTTTAACATTCATGGCAGATCAAATTTTCCAAGAAGGACTGCAAAGCTATCTCCCATTCCACGTGCACTTCTGCAGTTACTTTGCACCTCTCCTCACCCCTACCAAGAGCTGGGCCTAATTTAGTTGCCCGCACCTTGAATCCAGGCCGGCCTTATGCACTCACGGGTAATGGATAGAGGTGGCAGCAGTGACGCAGCATCACTGCCAAGGGCAGATCAGAGACGGTCATGCAGCTTCCGCCTGCTCCTCTGGAAGGCTCCCTCTGGATGCTTGCTGCTATGAACTGACTGTTCTTGTCCCCCAGCACTCATACGTTGAAGTCCTAACCCCCAGGTGATGGTATTAGGAGGTGAGGCCTTTCGGAGGTGATTAGGTCGAGATGATGGAGCCCTCGTGAGGGGCTCTCTGCCCCTGTGGAGCCCAGAGAGCTTGCCCTCCCTCTCTGCTCCGACCAGCAGGGGTGTAGCCGGAAGGCAGCACCTGCAAACCACGAAGAGGACCTTCCCCAGAAGCCAGACCTGCTGGCTCCTGGATCCTGGCCTTGCGCCTCCAGAACTGTGAAAAACAGATTTCTGATGTCTGAGCCCTCAAGTCAACAGTATTTTTGTTGTGGTAGCTTGGACTGACTGAGATACTTCCTTTTGGAATGATCCCGCTCGGAGCCTGGTTGCGATGCTTTGAGACAGCCAAGCCCCACAGAGAGCTCCAGGCAAATAAAAAATCTTCCAGATCATTCCAGGCCCTGGCTGCTGAAGCGCCCTCTAGAATCCCATCTTCCTGGCTGAGGCCCCAGACTTCGTGGAGCAGCAACAGCCTCCCCTGCTGAGCCCCGTGCAAACTCCTGACTGACGCAGTCCGGGAGCGGAGCGAACGGTGGTTTTTTTACACCACTGAGTGTTGGGCCGTTTGTCACGCAGGCTGTGTAAGGGGAACAGCATCTCTGAAGCAACATGAGTTTTACAAGCAATGGTGTCTTAATTCTTTTTATTTGAACAACTCTGAAGTTAGAATACACCTTAGAAATGATAAAATATGGTAACATGAAAATGTTGTTGTGTGTGGGGATTTGTGTGTTGTGTTCCCATGGTGTGTGCACGGTGTGGTTTTGGAAGGGGGTGTATGTGTGTTGGGATGTGGGAAGGAAGTGCACTGGATTTAGGTCATACTGGAACAAGCTTCCCCTAGAACCTGATACTCAGTACTACTTAGGTGCTACGATCACAAAGCAAGTGGGAAGGAAGTAATGAAAAGAATACTTAAAAGACATCAGACAGTTAGGAAACACATTTCTTGGTCGCTGGAATCCACCTGCAAGCTCGTCTTGCCTCCATCCTCAAAGTGTATCTCACACAGCCCTCCGAGAGAGGTGCTCTCTCCCGAGCACCCAGAGAGTCAGTCCTCCCTCTGTGCCTCTCTGACTCATGAGACCCCGATCCATCCAGCAAACGTGCTGCTAGCACCCTCTGTGTGACGGGGACCCAGCGGTGAATCAAGTCCATTAGGATCACTGTGCCTGTGGCACTCAAGTCTGGGAATGGAGACAGAGCTGAATCCATGCAGGTCCCAGAGCACGGGTGACAAGTGCTGCTGCAATGAGGTCGGGGCTGGGGCCTGCACAGTCTTACAGGGAGGGTGACATTTGCCCAGTGAGAAGGGGAAGGTCCTGATTATGCCTGTTACTCTGACTTCCCATTGGATTTAATATTTGTCTCAGATTTCTCTATTTTTAACAGTGTCTTCATTGCCAATTACACCCAAATAAAGTAAAATGGGTTCGGTAGATCTCCTCTTCAAAGTTCGAGCCGCTGACGTGGTCTGGTCTAACAGTGTGTGAGATCTGCACGACCTTCCTTTCAAGGGCAGCACACAGGGCGCTTGCTGATACAAACGCTTGGACACAAGCAGCTCGGAGGAGCTAAGTCCTCCTCTCAAGTCACAACAGGAAAATTTTTAAAATCTGCTGCCCCTGGCACCAATAGCATATTTTGTCACAATACTTGCTGATGCCTGCAAGTTGCATTGTATCAGCAGGCAACCATCAGCACGTCACCAGTTAGAAGAGCAGGAAATAGACTAGAGCATCTGAATGTTCTTGCTACTCCAGCTTCCAAACTTACTATATTGTAAGAATTACAATTTTGTTTATTTCATTTCACATTTTTTATCAAACACATTCAGCAGCAATGAGCTAAAAACAAAAGTGCATGTTCAATGAAAAATTGGTTCTATTTTTCAAGAATGTTACTGATAAATGTGTAACATGCACAAGATAGCTGTTAATATTTACCACCCACCATGCATGTGTAGAACATGGTGACATCACAGAGCACATCAAAAACAAAAGACACAAACCTTCTGTGGAAATGTCAGGGACTATTAATGAGATGATGCCTGAAGGCAACAATATAACAGAAGCAATTGCGGAAAGTGAAGTTACTTGTCATTCTGAGTAACTTGACTTTAAATCAAACAACTATTTTCTAAATTAATGTTGCTCCTTTTCAGATCCAAGTTTTCTTGCACATATACAAAAAGTGAAGAAATAGCTACTAATGAATTGGCTCCATAACAGAAAATCTTTGTAGTTAAATGATGCAGTTTTAGATCAATGTTGTCAGATGCTTCAAATAGAAGACCAGATAATTATGATAATGGTTGAATACTTTATGTAATTTATAGAGTCAAAGAACTTGTGGAAGTTTATTTTGATGAAGGTGAAGTATTATTGTTAATTTTCACTATTGTTAATTGCATCTTCAGCTGTAAATTCAACATTGAACATAGAATTATTTGTTTTGTGCCAGGATATGAACACAAATTTTGGTGGTGCAAAGTATCATGGTAAAAGCAATGTTCTTAATTAATTAATTATCTTAGTTAATTAAAAATCTATGAATCGGAATTTTACTTGGAATTAATTGTGGTGCATCCACAATTCTTAACTGTATTCAAGCCAGCTGAGATATTCTATTCACCAAAATAGAAACTTTATTATTATATGTACAAATTTTTAACATATGCACAGGCACAGAATAACTAAACCACTTTTTGGTTAAAAGTGATGCTAAATGCAAAAAGGTGTCGGATACAACAAATGGTGCTGGGATAATTAGATATTCACGGAAATAAAAATAAACCTTGACCTCTACATTATGCTGTATAAAGAAGTTGATTCAAGATGGCTCGTAGACCTGAATGGAAAAATGAAACCGTTCAAGGTTCTAGAACAAAATGTAAGCTTTCATACTCATAGTAACTCTTAGAACACTAAAGCACTAACCAGAAAAGAAAAAAATGATAAATTAGACTTTAGCAAGACTATAAATTCATGGTTTTTAGAAGATATAGTTAAGAAAATAAGAAGATAAGAGACAACACAGGTAGGGGAAATGTTCACAATACATATGTGTGACAAAGGATGAGTATCCAGGACATATATTTTTAAAATTCAACAAATCAATAATAAAAACAAGCAATCTAATCTTAAAAGATTTGGAGGACAACTCACAAAAGAAAATATATGCTGGCCAATGCACTATGGAAAGGAACTCTGTCCTTAGTCATCAGGCAGACAGGTGTTAGAATCGCAGTGAGATACCACTTTACAAGGCTGCAATGCCCATAATTAATATGACTGACAATACCAAGTGTCCTCAAGAATTGGGAGCAACTGGATTTCCCATACTTCACTGGTGGGAATGCAACATAGCGCAGTCACTGTGAAAAACAGACCGGCAATTTCTTACAAGGTTAAGCACACTTTTACCATCAACTCGGCAACCCCACTCTGAGGCACGTATGGAAGAGAAATAAAGGGATGCAACCAGAAATGACTTGTAAAATAATATTCATAGCAGTTTTATTCATTATAGCCCAAAACTGGAAGGCATCCAATGTCCACCAACAGGAGCTTGGATTAAACATTATGCTAAGCACAGGATGCCAGACATAAACGAACACATACGTGTGATTTATGATTCCATTTGTATGAAGTTCAACAGCAGGCAAGACCAACTCACGGTGGTAGACATCAGAACAGTGGCTGTCCCTGGGGACAGCAGCTCAGGGCAACGTTCTGAGTGAGGGACGTGTTCCACGTCTGATGTCTGATTGGGATGTTGGCTACACAGGTAGGGAGGGGTCTCTACCTGGACCAAGTCTCAGCAAAACCCATGCTTGGGATGTGTGCCCTTTGTCTTAAGTCATATTGCAACAAGAAAACAAAAATAGGTAAATTTAGTGGATGAGGTACCCTAGTTTTCTATTGTTGCTGTAACGAATTATCACACATTTAGTGGTTTAAAACAACACAGACTAATTCTCTTACAGTTCCAGAGGTCAGAAGTCCACAACAGCTCACCCTGGCTAAAAACTGAGGTGACCTCAGGGTGGCATTCCTTTCTGGAGACTAGGGGCAGAGGGCATTTTCTTACTTTTTCTAGCTGTTAGAAGCTGCCTGGATGCCTTGGGTCCCAGCACCCTTCTCACCTTCAGAGCCGGTCGTGGGTCAAGGCTTCCTCGCAGGGCATTGCTCTCCCCGACTCTTCCTCGGACTTCAGTTAAAGACATCTGTGGTCATACTGGGGCCTCTCACGTAATCCAAGGAAATTGCCCCATTTTAAAGTCAGCTGACGAGCCATGTTGACCTCATCTGCTACCTTCACTCCCCTCTCCGTGTAACATAACATAATCACAGGTTCCAGATTAGGACCTGGACATCTTTGGGGGCCACTATGCTGCCCCCCATGCAGGGATAGAGGTGGAACAGGGAAACCACTGTGGGAATTTTGACTGGGGAGGGACATGGGTGGGTAAGAGAACCAAAAATACTCTAAATCTTTACCGGGGTTGTGATTATACAGGTATGTTATTTTTTAAAAAATTTGTCAGATGAAGCTGTACATATAAAACTTATGCACCTTGGCTGGGCACGGTGGCTCAGGCCTGTAATCCTAGCACTCTGGGAGGCCGAGGCGGGCGGATCGCTCGAGGTCAGGAGTTCGAGACCAGCCTGAGCAAGAGCGAGACCCCGTCTCTACCAAAAAAAAATAGAAAGAAATTATCTGGACAACTAAAAAAATATATAGAAAAAATTAGCCGGGCATGGTGGCGCATGCCTGTAGTCCCAGCTACCCGGGAGGCTGAGGCAGGAGGATCGCTTGAGCCCAGGAGTTTGAGGTTGCTGTGAGCTAGGCTGATGCCACGGCACTCACTCTAGCCCGGGCAACAGAGTGAGACTCTGTCTCAAAAAAAAAAAAAAAAAAAACTTATGCGCCTTAAGTACAAAATAAGTCAATAAAACTTTTCAAAAAAGAGGTTTATGCCTGTAGCCAGTATGTTTATAAGTCACTGAGTGTCCTGAAAAAAAGACTGACTGCTTTGAAGTCCTCTGAACAACATTGGGAAACTCTAAATCCAAGTATTTAGGAAGGCAGGACAAGAAAACCTCAGCTTTTGAAGCTTTCAGAAAATTACAATTATCTAAAACAAAGTCAACCAATAGAAAGACAATGAAATTTAGCCTTAAAGAGAAATTAAGCAACTAAACAAATTAAAGGATGAGAGCTTATATGGTGCTCAGATATAACTGTGAAGTTTTATGTCTCAGTTTTTGTGAAGGATTTGGGGGAAATTTCAAATTTTAATTGCATAAGTATATATCCAGCACCACAATAGGATGAAATTGAGGAGACCTATGATTTTCAACAACAAAATTTGTTAAACATTTAAAACATTCCTATGTAGAGATAATTTATTTAATAAACTTTACCTTACAAAAATATTAAGCAAAGATTAATACCCTGAATAGAGGCAAAAAGTGAGAAGCTGTGAATATATATTTGACCTAGAACATTTATGTATTTCAATATAAAAATTGGAATCAGAATGGAGAAGTCCCTCAATTCTTCCTGAGAATTCTTTCTGAGCAGTGCAGGAATCTGAGCTTCCCAGGTGTGTCAGCATCTGGCAGAGAATATTCTCTCCATTGAAAATGCTTTGGTTCTAGAGTCAATTAAGGATATCAGTAATTTGAAATTTGTTAGCCATAAAACTCAACTTTATAGAATATTAAAGCTCATTTTTAGAAAATATTATAGAAAATAAGACCTTATTAAAAATACATTCTACAGAAAAATACGAGTGAACTAATAGTAGAGATAAATATGCTAAATAGCTGATAACATTTATAAATATTTGCCAAAAATGATTAGTCTGCTTACTTTATTTTAATGTTCAGATTAGTAATATGAAGATTAAATATTGCCTTCATGTGTATGTTATTTTCTTTTTTTTTTTTTTTTTTTATTTCAGCTTATTATGGGGGTACAAAAGTTCTGCATAGATATATTGCCCATGTCCCTCCCAATCCCCCGAGTCCGAGCCTCAAGCGTGTCCATTCCCCAAACAGTGCACATCGCACTCCTCCTGTAGGTATACACCCATCCCCGCCCCCACCCCCGTCCCCCCC
>CM052439.1:173323330-173345188 GCA_028533085.1 Varecia variegata
GTGAGTCAGGGATGGATCCGGGCACGGGACCAAGCTCTCCTGACCTACAAACCAGCCCTGTTGGTAGATCTCATATTTATCTCCTATGTTTAGTTAATGAGAAATTTCATCCGACAGGCTATTAATTATTTCACTCAGCATGAGAATTGAGCAACTGTATCATCTTATAAGAACAAGTAAATATGGGGCATTTTAGAACTGACCTTGTCACTATTAATTGTGCCTTTAAATAGTCAATAGTACATAATAAAACTTTATTTTTTTAATCTCAAAAGATTGGTTTATACTCAACATTTTGGAAATCTCTGTTAAATAAATAGTGAATAGCAACAACGCTAACAAAAACAAATAATAAAAGCTAACATTATTGAGAGCTTATTATGTGGCATTTTATAGATTAGGCCCAGAGATTAATTAATTTGCCCAACTCACACACCTAGTAAGTGGTGGAGTTGAAATTTGAACCCAACAACGTGGGTGTGGCAGACACCAGGGTGCCTCACCCAGACCCCTGTGAGGCTGGAACACACCCACCAGCTGCTGTGAGTGCTGGCACTGATGGCACCTCACCTAGGAAGTCATGTCCCCTCCCTGTGGCCCACTGGCAATGTCTTACAGACATGAGGTACGAAAGACTGACCTCAGCCTCAAAGAGGTATCAACTTGGTGTGCTGTAGGTTCCAGAGCCCTTTCCGCATGAGCCAAGTGCCACAGACTGAATGTTTGTTCCCCCCAAATTCACATATTGAAACCTAATCCCCAATGGGATGGTCTTAGGAGCTGGGGCCCTTGGAAGGTGATTAGGTCATATGGCTGGAGTCTTCATCTCCATTATATAGACTGTGGCCAGTCTTAAGTAAGGGATCAGAGGTCCTTTTACCAAGAGGTGTGATGCTGCTAACAGGAAATGTAGAAAGAATCCATCTAAATATGAAGCAATTGCTGTTTTCTGGTCATTGGCTCCTCGCGCTAGAGGGTCAGTAGCACATAAGCAGCCACCTCTCGGGCAGGGGTGACTTTCCCTGAGCGCTAGGAGGTAGGTACAGCACTCCAGCTATACAGTGCTGCTCCCAGGTAACCCACCTGGGTGTCTCTTCGTGCCCAGTGCCCAGCTTTAATAGTAATAGAGAAATATAGAAACTGGAGCCCAATAAGGGCTTGGCAACCAGGGTTTCTGACCCATCAAGGATGAGAGTTGGGTTGACCCACCAGCTGATCCACCCAGACCAGCCAAAGCCCTGGTGTGAGAGGAATGTAGTGTGGACAGCCTTAGGGCCATCTTGACCATGGTAGGTATAACTTCTCCACCAACCCCCCTACCATGAGTGTCCCCAAGACATGTGGGTGTGGAATCATGGGTGCTGTAAAGTTAACGTGGGAGTAAGTGGGCTTGAGCACTGCACAGGGCAGAGTGTCCCACCCACCCAGCTTCCCTCTACCAGGTAGGCACCCCCATTCCCCGGCTGTTGCGTTGGGAGGGGGTGCTGAGAGATCTCAGCCAGCTCTCTCTCTCTGAGGAATTGTCCTCTGTGGGTCTGAACCGTGTCATGGGGATGGGTGTGGCCCACAGCCTATGCGTGACTGACATGAGGGCACAGAGTTCTGCCCCCTTGACCCCAAGGCCTGCAACTCCCTCGCTGGTTTACGCCCTCCCTCAATAAATCCCGCAAGCACTCGAATCCCTGTTTTCCACTTCATGCCTAAGGAACCCAGTGTACGCCGCTGGATGCTAGGTTAATCCATGTTTAGTCATCATTCCTGGAAGAAGGTAAACACAGCTTTTGACTTTGCAGTTGGCTTTTACAACTCATCTTAAAGTTCTACTGGGGCTAATACCATTATGAACTACAGCTACATACAGCACATAAGAGTAAAAGGAATAATAATGGTGTTCTGAACGACTGAGATGGCAAAGGTGCCAGCATGATATAATTGCTCTATTAAAAAATCAATATCTGCCTATACACAACACTGTAACACTGTCATTAATAAATGTCTCCCTAATTACCCAAGAGTCTAAACAAAAATTGTTTCAATTCATTCACATTGTCACTTGCTAAAATCGTATCCTATTTGAGGTGTGGGATGTACTTGGGTCCATCTTCTCAAAAGAAAAATGTCTCCTATTTCCTACTGACAAGATTGTTTTCTTCATTTTTTTTTTTAGGAATTTGTCTTCAAAACTTGAAAAGAAGCACTTTAATTATATTTTTAAAATAATTTCTTACTTGTCAACCATAATTGTGACAACTTTTCAATTATATAGTTTTGTTCGTGGTTTAGAAACATGGAGGTCTTTGCAGGACAGCTGGAACTTTGTTTGCATAGCTGTGCGTCTGTTTTCACGTTACACAAATCAAAGACCAGAGTGCTGGGTTGGGTTACCCAGTCACAATCATCGAGACAAAAAGAATGAAAATAAACAGCAAACCAAAACAACCCCACAAAGGTTTAATTTAAGAGATGGACTCTCAGAAACAACTCTGCACCTGCTGCCTCCAAGCCCAGCCCCACCCGCTGGGTCTCACATTCCCTGAGGTCTTCACAGGAATTACTCGGGGTACCCAGAGGTGGAGCTGGGATCCTTGTTTTTAAACTGAAGCAGGGCCGGGACAAAAACCTAAAACCCTCTGACCTTAGCCTAACCTTTCCCTAAACCTGTAATTTAAAGGTGGGGAAGAAGGCACAAAAGAGTGCAGAGATGCACTCCACATCCCAAACAGTCATGCGCCACCCACGGCCAGCACAGCCCACGAAAGCCACCTCCAGCGCCCCTTGTGGTGCGTCTTCCTACCCACGGCCTGGGAATAAGGATACGATGAGGTTTTTGCACATCTGGTTAGAATCACTAATGAGCCACTTTTGCCAGTTTTTAGACCCAAGAACAAACACCAGTGTGACCAAGGATCATGTTAGTCAAAAGAACTTAACTATCACTCCATTTTTGCAAAAGGAGAAAAAAGTTAACCAAAGTGTATGTGAACTTTTAATGTTTATCTTTTTTAAAATATTGAAATATTTTAAATATACACAAACAGAGAAAAAGATAGCAAACACCCACTAAGAGATTACCCTGTCACTAAATATTGAAAACCTGACTAATTACCATAACTTAAAAAAGACAATATACTTAATATCAGTTTTTATAACTGCTCTCTGATCCCACTTGCAAAAGTCACTACTTTTCTAAAATTTATGTTTATCATTCCTTGCACTTAAATTTTTTATTTTATATGTTCATCTACATAAATAATAGAGTGGTCTGATGTGATGTTAAATTTATATTCTGAATATTTTCTTCTGTAACATGTCTTTTTATTCCAACAGAACAGAAAAACATTTTTAATTTTTTTAAGATAAATCCATATAGATATATGTGGATTTAATTTATTCATTTTGACTGCTCCATAAAAATTCCATCACAAGCATGCATTGGAATTTCTTTAGCAATTCCCCTACTGATAGAAATTTAGGTTGTTTCAAAACATAGAATTATTTATACTCATATAACCACAATTTTCTAATAGTTACCATCCTTTTGGAATACACTCTCCTGGAGATATGTACCTCTCTATAAATATACATTTATAATATATATTATATGTACTATATATTATATATATTTTACCAAGTGATATATATGTATATATGTATATACACATACATACATATAGTTTTTATATTTTTATATATTTATTTTATCGTTTATATTTACTCATTACTGAATTTGGTTTACTAACATTATTTAATATGTTTAAATCCAGGACCCCTGCTGAGACTGGCCTTGGCTTTTCCTTGCCTATACTATCCTTGTCTAGTTTAGAGATGGGCTCTCCCAGCCTCATAAAAGGAGTTGGATGTTTTTCTGCTCTTTTAGTTTTCTGGAATAATTTGTATCTTATAGGAGTTACCTAATTCATAAAGGTTTGGTAAAATTGTCAATAAAGTCATTTGTCCTTGGTATATTTTGTGGGTAGTTTTAAGAATTAATTCAAGGTTGATATCTTCTTGTGTCAATTTTGGTATTTCATTTTAAAAAGTTGCCATTGACAAAATTTTTTGTGATATTGGCTTACACTTTTTAAATCTGTTCTATCTTTAGCTATGTTTCTATTTTTATTGAATTTTAATTTATGTCTGCCATTGGTTGGTTTGGCCTGAGATTAGTCAATGTTCATAAATTCTTTACAAAGCATTAGCTTTTTATGGTTGTTGTTCAGCTTTGCTAATGGTATTTATTCTATATTTCATTAACTTATTATCTTATTTTTATTGCTTTTTCCATTCAGTGTGTTCCACTATTTTTTTTCCTCTAATTTGAACTCAAGTCTTTGTTTATTAGTTTTCCATCTTTCTTCTTCTATATTACATAGATTTGAGACTAAAGTTTCCTATAGGAATATCTTAAACTGAATCTTAAAAGATTTAGCATATAACATTTCTATTATAATTTGGCTCCAAATTTCTTACATTTCATTATGATTTCCTTTTTTGACCCACAAAGTATATAAAAGTGTTTTTAATAGTTATTTCCAATGAATGACTATTTTTATCTGAGTATTATTTATTGATTTTGAGTTTTCATATTAGAGCCAGAGAATGTGTTTTCTATAATATTTAAAAGGCTTCTATATTCAGAAAATGACAGGATTAAAAACAGTCACAGCATTAATCTTCACAGACCTTGAAAACTACAGAGCAACAGCAGAATTTTCTAAAGGGTCAATGGACCTTTAACGGAACAAGCCACGTCAGGTGGTGCCCCCAACACTTTGTCCTTCTTTGCCTGCTTATTTCACTTAGAAAAATGTCCTCAAGTTGGTTTCATCCATGCTGTTGCAAATGGCAGGAGTTCCTTCTCTGTTAAAGCTGAATAATATACGTATAGATATGTACATATGTTTCTGGATCCTCAGGTTGTTTATATCCAGAAGTGAGATCGCTGTTTTACATGGCAGTTCTATTTTTATTTTATTTTGAAGAGATCTCCACACTGCTTTCCATATGGCTGCACCGATTTACACTCCCACCAACAGTGTGCAAGCCTTCCCTTTTCTCCACGTCTGCACCAACACTTGTGATCTTTTATCTTCCTGACAACAGCCATCCCAACAAGGGTGAGGTGATGTCTCCCTGTGGTTTTGCATTTACCTGAACATCAGTGCTGAGCATTTTCTCATACACCTGTTGGCCATCTGTACGTCTTCCTTTGAAGAATGTCTATTTAGGTTCTTTGCCCATTTTTTCATCAGGTTATTTGGATTTTGCTGTTGAGTTTTATGAGTTCCTTATATATTTTGAATATTAACCCCTTACTGTCCATATCATTTACAAGTATTTTCTCCCATTCCACAGGTTGCTTTTCCATTTTGTTGATTATTTCCTTTGCTGTGAAGAAACTTTTTAGTTTGATATAGTCTCACTTATTTATTTTTGCTTCTGTTGCCTGTGCTTTTGGTGTCTAATCCAAAAAATAATTGCTGAGACTAATGTCAAGAAGCTTTTCCCCTACATTTTTCTAAGGAGAATTTTATGGTTTGGGGTCTTATGTTTAAGCCTTTAATCCATTTTGAATTGACTTTTGTGTATGGTGCAAGAAAAGGGTCCATTTTGCATATAGATATCCAGTTTTCTCAACATCATTTATTGAAGAGTCCATTCTTTCCCCACTGTGTATTTTTGGTGCTTTTGTTGAAAATTAGTTGATTATATATGCTTGGGTTTATTTCTGGGCTCTCTATTTTGTTACATTGATCTATGTGTCTGTTTTTATTCTGGTAGTATAATTTTTTCATTACTATAGCTTTTATATATGAGTAAATAGAACTAATAAACAAATTCAGTAAAGTTGCAAGATACAAAATCAACATTCAAAAATCAGTTGCATTTCTATAAACTAATTTTAAACTATCTGAAAAAAAATCAAGAAAACAATCCTATTTATAATAGTATCCAAAATATATTTAAAATACTTAAGAATAAATTCATCCAAGGAGATGAAAGACTTGTACACAGAAAACTATAAAATTTGATCAAAGAAATTGTAGATGATACACACCAATGGAAAAATATCCCATGTTCATGGATTAGAAGTAATATTATTAACATGTCCAACTACCCAAAGTGATCTACAAATCCAATGCAGCCCTTATCACAATTTCGATGGCATTTTTCTCAGAAATAGAAATAGCAATCCTAAAATCCACACAGACCCACAAAAGACTCTAAATTGCTAAAGTAAACTTGATGAAGAACAAAGCTGGAGGCATCACATTTCCTGATTTCAATGCTGTCCTTTTAAATAGTTCCAGCTATTTAGTTCCAGACAGCTGAGAAATTCTGTAATAAAATACTTCATTTTAATGCAGTTCCAACCAAGATAGCATTTATCCTGATGTTAGAAAATTTTTTATATTATGTCCAATGTAAAATATTCATCAATTAATAGTCAGTGGGAATGAACTGGGCAGCCAAGTCTCCAGGCTTCATGAGTCCTTCCCATGGCTGTCACGTTTGATGTTGGGACCCTCACCCAGGAAGCCACGAGTGTTTGCGCTGTGGACAGCCCCAGAGAGCTGCTCCTAAGGTGTCTGGGCCAACGCCACAAAGCCACACTCTGTGACTAGGCAAGGAGGACTATTTAAGGCCAAATCAGCTTATGGACTGTTCTTGAAAACAGGACCTTATCTTCCCAGGAACTTTGGGGTCTCCTCTCCCGTTCTCAGCACAAATCAGAAGAAACAAAGGAACATTCCTGGGCTCTACCTCAAAGCAGACACAAGAGGCATGGTTAATGTCATCATCAGGGAAAGAAATGAGACCTACAAGTGTGTAGCAGCAGAAGCATCCACTCATGGGAGGAGAGTGTAGGGCCTGGGTGACCCACGGACATGGAATACAGGCTTCATTCCGTAAGCGCAGGCATCGCTGGCAGGTGCTGTGGGCACAGCGTGTGCCGCCCTCGCGGTGCCCACACCCCCAGGTGCAGGGGGCTCTCTGCCCACTGTCACAGCCCTTTGTGTCTATCGTTCACTAAGTAGTGGTCCAGAAATTAGTTCCGGGATGAAGTTAAAAACAGAATTTGATTTCTCAGACCAGGTTGTATCTAGGAAGAATATTCTCTTGAAAATATCTATACCTTAATGTTTAAATTTAAATTATAATTTAATAGGAGGGGCTGCCTAAATTTAGAAGTGATGAGGCTAGGCAAGAAGAGGGGAGAAAACGGACTTCAAATGAGCTGCTGCCGTGCGCAGCGCGTCTCCCTCCCCACACCGCATGACCCTCCAACAAGCCTAGTGTGTCATAGGCACGAAGACCCTCATTCTGCCAGAGAGTTTTACTGGGATTCAGAAAGATCCAGGGACTGGCCCAGGCACAGCCTAGATGTGGACTATCCGTCTGCCTCCAGAAGCCACCATTCTAGACCGATTTCCAAGTTCAGAAAAGTGCCAGCCAAATCTCATTCCACGGTGGAGAGAAACACAACCTCCCCAGTGCCCTCTCAGGACGAAGACTCCCCAACGGGGTGTGTTGGGAGAGAGCCGCTATTTTACTAGGTCAGCGCTTCATGCCCACACCTGTTCTTTCCTCCTGGCTTCCCCTCTCTCCGTCTGCCTGGCTCGGACCCCTTCTCTTCATTTCCCATCTCCTCCAGCACCCGGGGGCTTCCCCCTAGCTGAGAAACCAGCCCCTCCTGGTGTAGTGGGTTGGATGACAGATCCCCCCAAAATTATTCCACCTGGAACATGAGAATGTGACTCTAATAAGGGCTTTTGCAGATGCAGTTAAGGTAAAGATCTCAAATGAGATCATCTTGGCTCAGGGTGGACCCTAAATTCAGTGACCAGTGTTCTTATAAGAGACAGAAAATCAGACACGGAGAGGACACACCACATGATGATGGAGGCAGGACCAGGGTGATGCATCCATGAGCCAAGGAGCACCAAGAATCGCCAGCAACACCAGCAGGTGGGGGAGAGGCCTGGGACAGAGCATCCCTTGCAGGACTCAGGAGCATCCAGCCCTGCTAACACCTTGATTCTGAACTTCTGGGCTCCAGAACTGGGATAGAATCAATGTGCTGTTGTAAGCCTCCCAGTTCCCTAGGAAACAAGTGCACCACACTCCCCGCTAAGGCATTGCTTACCTCCTGGTCCCAGCAGCTCCCACAGGTCAGGCAGCTCCTGTGCCTTCTTTGCCATCGGATTCCCAGAGACTGGTGCAGGGCATGGCACATCCTGGATGCTCAGAAAATGCCCATGAATAGCCACTGTCACTGACCTGGGTTCCCTTGCATTAAATCTCCCTGTCCTTGAGACTTCAGACCACAGCAGTAGCCTCTCCCTTTAACTGGGAACTAACCCCACGCCAGGTATTTTGCAGGCAGTCCAGTGTCCGAGGTGGTTCGTCTCAATCTCTCATGACAGGTATTGCTCTCCCCATTTAGCTAAGCAGTGAGGTCAGACACCCTAGTCCCAGCCTCCTGGTGCTGCCCCTGTGATGGGTTTGAGTCACATTAGCCCAACTTCTGAATATGTGGCTTCTATTGATCCAGTTGGAACTGATGACAGAATTAGTGAGTTATGTTTGTTATTCCATATTCAATGCACTTTAATCTGTCACTTTGTCTTTGTGCTGAGCTGCATCCAGCCTGGTAGGAGGTGGCACTGTACCAGCAGGGACCAAGGGGGTGCCCAGAATGGAAGTGACACCGTCTCCTTCTGACGCCAGACTGTTGATGCCACAGCAGCTGCAGCAGTTTCTGAAAAGTCTCCCGGCCCATGGACCTGTGCTATTTGCCAGGTAATGAGTCTGACCCAGGTACAGGCACACCTGGGCATGTCCTCCCACAGTGCTTCCCACCGGCGAGCTGCTGTCAGCTTCCTGCCCTGTTCTTCCTATGGAATCCTGCACTCCTTGGAAGCTTTTTGCTTTTTTCCTTATTGTAACTATTTCAGACTCTACCGTATGTGTCCAAATCAAAAAACCATTAATGGAATCCATTGCAGTTAAATCAATACCTTATTCATTGTTTGCACATCTTTTGCAGAGAGGCAGACACTAAAACAAAGCATTTGCCAATATTTTTTATTGGATGATAGCCAGAGCGGTGGGCAAGTGTTTAATTTCCCTTCTTTATGAGTTTCCAAGGAGACCAGTCAGATGATGAAGGACATGTTCTGTCAAGCATGTGCCTTCACCTTGCTCAGTCGGGTTACTATTAAACCACACTCACGCACCGCTCTGTCTGCACTGACTTCAAATGTGCCCTCCACGGGGCAGCTTCAGCCACCACGCTATCTGGGTGCCCTGGGCTCCCAGCGGCCACTCTGGTGGCAGCAGCCACATTGTTCTCCAAATAAAAGAAGCCCACAAGAAAAGGGTCAGAGGAGAGTTGTCACAGAGAGTTCCGCCCCATGCGGCCATTACATTTTCCTATGTACTATCAAAGTGATGGCAAACGCCAATAATCCTTACTAACTCTTGCATGCAAAGTCCCATTCCAATCCTGACCACAGAACACAAAGTCTCTTTTCATCTCAAATGTGTCAGTGAGAATCAGCATTGACCTTGGTGAGCGGAACTGGCAAACAGCTTTCGTGCCAGATTGCACCAACACATAAATCGCCTCTCGAAGGAAGCTGACACTTGGGAAGCTGCCTGGGCCAACGGACCAAGCTGCCCTCATGTTGTCACACACCTGAACATCTGGGCTCCATTCCAAACACCCAGGGCCCCTCTGGGACTGACCCATGGCCCCTTGGAGTCCATCGTGCCCAGCGCACGGGCACTGGGTGACTCTCGGGCTTCTCCCAGCTTACAGAGGATGCTCGGGCTCAAATGCTGGGCTCCGACTCTGTTCTAGAACCAAGAATTTGAATAACCAGCTCCCCCGCTCATACTACCCGACAAAGGTTGGCAACTAAACTATCCCAGAAAAGAGCCTCTTTGATTTTTAGTTCAAATTACCCTACAGTGACCAGCTCTTCACTTTGCTTAAAACAGTCTTTAATTACCAACAGTTCTTTCAGAATAGGATGCAGCAAATTAAAGACATTGTTGATATTTTAATGAATACTAGATATCTTTTTTTTTCTCACACTCATTGGCAGGGCCTTTAACCCAAGCCTGACATGACAATGATACTTGGACTGGGACAGGGAAACAGTGGAGAAGGTAACCAGTGTCTCCAGTGTGTCTCCCCAAACTGTACCTTTCTGTGCCCGAAACGAAACTCTCAACCACTTTTGTTCTCCATCTTCCCTCTGCATCCCATTTCCTACTTAACCTGCTTTCAATAAAAGAACCCAAAATCTTTTTTAAAAGGATAATGAGGATTAAGGTTTTCACTGTCGAATGTCTAAGACACCCAGGGATGGCAAATCAGTAACCACTTACCCACGTGTGGCCCCTGCTGGCTGCCCACCTCTGACTGCTCCAGAGCACAGTGACCTTGCTCCAGAGCACAGTGACCCCTCTGGCTCCTCACCCAATCTGGTGCTTGGACACCAGCCTTAGGGCTCTCCCACCCTCCTTGGAAAGTCACTCTCCCAAGTTCTGTTGCTTCCCCGGCCCTATCACCTGGATGCCCCTGATGAAGCCAACCCCAGCTCTGTCTCCACCTTAGTCTGACCCCTTCTTACCTGAACCAGTTACTGTTCAGAATCATGGCCACTCTCAGAGTTCAGGCTGGGGACCGCTTTGAATAGGCCATAGAGAGTGACCCTTGTGAGGAATCTCCAACACCAGCTGACTGCAGGAAATTCCAGCTGACTGCTTCCCCTCCTGCCTCCCTCCCCACCCCCGCCCAGCAGACCCTCCCCTCCTGTCAGTGCTGGTGGAGGACGTCTGTCTGTCCTGTGGTCAGAACAGGGAGCTTGTCTATGGCTGTACCATCCCAAATGCACCTGATTTTTTCTGATCTTGGAAGCTAAGCAGGGTCAGGCCTGCTTAGCTTGGATGGGGGAACAGGGAGCTTCTAGCTTCCTTAGTGTGTGGTGGTTCTGGGAGAGTGTAGCAGGATAAGGAAGGTCATAGCAGGATCTTTGGTAGTGAGGTTTTTTTCTAGTCTTTCCGGTCAGGCATAATTGGTGAGGAGAGAAAATGTGGATATGACCAAGGCACAGAAGCAACTCCAGGAGCTGCAAGGGCAGTGCATTTTTTCCTGCCTGTGCTTTAAATCTTTAAAGTATTTGCCCACATTTCAAATCAAGGACATAAATATGTACATTTCCAGCTTTTCTTCTTAAATTAGAATATCTGGCAAACCTTGAACTGAATTTTTACATGATACCTGTTAGCTGGAACCAAGGGGTGACCACTCTGTGTCTCACCCTACATACAGGTTGCAGTCCTCCCCCTGCCCCATAGGCAGCCTCTGTGGTTTACTGACTGGTAGGAACTGAATGTTTGTGCCCCCACCCAAAAAAAAAAAAAAGAAAACCCTTCTGTGTTGAAATTGAATCCCCAGTATGACATCATTTGGAAGCAGGCCTTTGTGGAATGGAGCTCTATGAATGGGATTAGTGCCCTAATAAAAAGAAAGAAAAGGCTGGAGAGCTTACTTTCCCTCCCGCCATGTGAGGACACAATGAGAAGTCAGCTGTCTGCAATCCAGAGAGGGCCCTAGCCAGAACTCAACTATTCCAACACCCCGATCTTGTACCCCAACATTCTGAACGGTGAGACATAAATTTCTGTTGTTTGTAAGCCACCTAGTTTATGGTGTTTTGTTTAGCAATCCAAATGGACTAAGACACTAACCACAAAATCAGCCGGCTAGCAGGTGGCACACCCCATGCAGGTGGGATCCTGCATCAAGGATGGAGTGATCGGAGACCCTTCGAGGCACCGGCCCTCAGCAGATAGCCTCCGGGATGACCTGGACCTTATGTGCACTAAAAATAAAACCCCAAGCCCTCTGCTAACTGAATGGATCCCTCTCGGCTATGGGGGACCCCAGAAAAACCTTGAAACTGAGTTCGCAGCCATGACCGGATGGAAGAGATAGAACACAATGACAAACACACATTATCTCTCTAGGTCATAAATATTCATGACTCCTCCTATAGCGTGTTGCATATGCATATTTGACCACCCCCTCAATATAAAACCCTGCTCCTTTTGGCTTCCCCTCTGAAGCACATGTGCCTGGCTTCCCAGCCTGTCCGAACGGCTGCCCAGCAGGCTGCTCCCCTTGGTGAGAAATAAAGCTCTGCTTTCTCCAAAGCATAAGGCTCATTATTTTTTTTTAGTTAACACCTATGCAGTACCTGAGCTCTAATTTAATGGGTGTGGGGTACAGCCTGAGCGTTGGAGTTGTCGGACAGCCCAGATGATGCTCGTGCACCAGTGGGACGTGAGCCACGGCCTGATGACCCCCTCTCGTCCTGGGCAGTGAGCTGCTGTCTGCCGAGTCTCTTTCTAGTCTAAAACTTCACTATTGCCAGATTCCTTGCTTTAGTCTGTTGGGCATCTCAAGAGAAAAAAAAAATATGTTAGCCTACGTGGTTTAACATATGCCTTGAGTTTTCATTTTAGTTCAAAGGAGCCTTGCAAGACATAGACAGAAAATGTACTTTTTAAGAGTTTCTCCAGTTAACAAAAAATAAAAATAAATCACCTGGAGAGATAAAAGCTCCAAGCTCTTAGAGGTAACATTTGCATTTCAATGGTGGCACTAAATTGCTTAAGGGTGACATTTAGGAGTTAATTATTTGGTGGGTAGAACAATTTCTTGTACCTAGAGGTAGTTACTGCCAAGAATGACTAGAATTTAGTAAAGTTAAACAACCAGGTAGTAGAGATTTATTTATATAGGTTTAAAAAACAAGCAAAAAAACAGCCATCCTTTGGACAGTGATGGTGGGACAGCAGTGATGAATGGAAGAGAATTAAAGGACAAGGAGGTAACATTTTGTTAATCATTAAGTGAAGCATAAACTTCTCCATGCCGGTTATCTCATTTATGCACACACATCACCACCAATGGGTTCTAGGATAATTTCCAAATGACAAGTGAGGAAACAGAAACCTCAGAGGTTAAGTAATTTGCCCACACAACCAGGAAGGGACAAAAAGCTGGGTTGTAGACAAGTGTGCTCCCCACCCGCCTGAGGGGTTTGAGGGGAGGTCAGACATAAGTCTGTGTGCCCCAAGAGCTGGCATCGCTCAGCGCCACCTGCTAGCCAGGCGCCATATCCAGAAAGAGCCATGCAAAGACAGAGTCCACGGGACCAGGGAAGGGCAGAATCTGCAGCAAGAAAAGCCAGCTAAATTCGCAAGACCTATCCCTATCTCGACCTGTAAATAATTTGCTTATTTACAGTCCTATAGAGCAAAACATCCAGCCCCCTGCTCTTAGCGGGTGAGACCTCCACGGAGAAGAGCTGGTCGCAGTCACGCTCAACTGCCCTGTCTTTGCAGGTGCAGGAAGCAGGTTCTCCGCAGATGGCCTCGCCGGCCTGCTCTCAGGATCACTCCGCTCCTACGACCAAAAGTCTGAGAGACGGCCAGCGGTCACGACACACCACCTGGACATCCCTTGGCTGGCCCTCAGATTCCAGCCATCTGCACACCCCTCACACAGCCAAAGGCACCCTACAGTGTGCGTGGCAACGGGATGTGGTGGCCTGCCCCCTCTCTCACCCACACTGAAACAGCTATTCAACCATTACGTCTTCAGGGTTGAAATATGTGCCACAGGATGATGCCACTTGTGATAGAAGGTGTCGCTTCTTAGCATATGGCTGGTGAGCACAACACAAGGAACTTTAGAGGACACAGGTGAGCTGCCCGCAGACACTGTCTGGGTCTTTGCACAGTAATCACATTGGAAAGATGCAAGAACCACGCCATGAAAATATAATGAATGTAGGCACAGCCTGGTGACCTATTTATCCCTTGTGGTGGCAATTTAATGAAACAGATGCTTGGGAAATTTCCATTTAACTAGTAGGAGCAAATTCTGTCCTTGTTAAGGTACCTCAAGTTTGGGGACGTTTGGAGCCCAGGATCTCTCTGGGCAGCTAACAAGAGATGAGGTGAAAACATCAGGGGAGCCCAGACTGGGAAACCAGTGTCCACGTGGTATTGTGCTGTTCCCTCTCCGCCTTCCCTCTGTGTTTCATGGATGGCGTCTGGGGTCTGACCGCCCAGGCCTGTCGTGGATGTACTCTAGTTCCTCATTTCTCTTACCTGGATGTCTTAGGCCAAGCAGAGCTGTGATCCCCACCCTTTTTGGCACCAGGGATCGGTTTCATAGAAGACAAATTTTCCACGGACTGGGGATGGGCGGGTGGGGTGTCGTTGGGGGTGGGGTGGGGTTTTGAGCTCAGGCGGTGACTGGGGGCCCATTGCCTCACAGGCCACGGACCGGGAATGGGCTGGTAATGGGGGTTGGGGACCAAAGAAGTAGAGAATTATCACTGATCACCTAGTGTGTAAACAAGACCCCACAAGACCACATAAGATATTTGGGATTTTGTTTTTGTGACAACCCCTCTACCAACTCAGCAAGTCAGAAGGGCCCATGAGAGACACAGTGGGACGCCCTTGTCTATGCCGGAGACAATTAGCAGGTTAAAGAGAACCTCACTCTGCCCCTGGGCTCCAGCCCCCCTAATCGCACCCAAGCCACTCAGCCTTCTGGGTGGGAGTGTCCAGCACAGGACGGCCTCAGCTGCTGGGCTGTGCTTGGGAAGGGAGAGGACTGTGCGTTGCTGTCCTGACGTTGCCGCCCTTCACACGCAGGAGCAGTAGGCGAGAAGTTACAAGGTACCAAGAGAAGAGGGGTTTTCAGTGGATTATAGCCCCCTACATCCGCTGTCGTTACACATCTAGACTGCACTTGGCCACTCTTCAAAGACACAGCCTCTTTGTAGCTCAGACGAACCACAGAGTGTGGGAAACTGTGAGAGCCCAACCCGCTGGGGAGGCCTGGATGCCCTGCGCTTTGAGAAGGAGAGCGCTGCCTCCAGGGAAGGACGTGACCTCAGCTCCTAGAGACCAAGTCCCTGGGTGGCAACACACGCTCTTGGCTGAAATTAATTCCAAAAGGGCACCTTTTGCTCTTGCAGGCCTACTGCTTTCACGAAAAGGCACATCTCATAATTTATCCTTTTTAAATTCCTGGTTACTTTTACCTAAGAGTCTAAGAACAGTTGTGGAATTATATTTTCTCAAATTACAGAATAAGCTCCAAATGATAAAATATGCCAATTATAAAGCCGTATCCAAGTACAGCACAAGTGGGAAACTGGCTCTCAGGACCTACGGGAGCTCAGTTTTCCCAAAAGTATGATGGCGCCCAACCCACCTTCTTACTTAGGAAATTTCCTCATAGGTGCTAAAAAATAAGAAGTTTATAACTGGACATCCCATTCAAGGTCATGAAACTCAACTTCACTAAAACAAACAAACAAACAAACAAAACCAGCATCACCATAACAAAAAGTATAAAAATGCCCACACACAGTTGGCAGCTGGAGAAGGCAGACCTAAGACAGCTCCTCACCTCCCCTTCTTCTTCTCGATTCGGCACCACCTGACTTTCTGCCTTCCCGGCCACCAGGACTGCACTGAGCATCGTCCCTGCAGCTCAGCTCTCGGGTTCCCAGCCTGCGGCTTGTCGTCAGTCTGCACTTGGCGTCTCCTCTCTACAGCCTGCGGCCTCACTGCGGTGCCTCCTCCTCACAGTTCCCTCTCGCCGGGTTCCCTCCACCAACTATACCGCTGACCTGGAGCTCTCAGCCTCTGCTCTTCTCACCATTCTTCTCACAGTTCTCATCCATTCCTGTGGCTCTACCGATAACTCTAAACTGCACCAGTAACTCTAAACTGGAAGATCCCGCCTTGGCGTCTTTTCTGTCATTATTCCTCGCCCTGCCTTGCTACTGCTCATCTCCACCGATGTTGCAGAATTACGTGTGACTCAATAGATTGGAAGTGAAACTTAGCATTACCCCAATCAACTCCACCTCCACATATTTCTATTTCTACTCTATTTCAGCCTGCTCATTGAAGGCATTTCCTTGATAACTCCCTCTCATTTTTTTTCAAGTTGATTTTTTTTATTTTTTCTTTTAAAGTCACTTCTATCTGTATTTTGTTTCCATTTGCAGTGCCATATTCGTGCCTGGACTTTTGCAATTATATCCTGACCATCTCTATCCTCTTTTTCCTCCAGTTCACTTTCTTCATACTATTGTAAAAGTAAAAATCATAAAACCCAGCTTTGAACAAGTCAGCCCCTGCTGAACAACCAGCACGACTACTCATCGCCTGTCATCCCTTACCCTACTACTCAAATGATATCTCCGCTTGCTCTCCTAATAGCTATATTATTTTGTTTTCATTGTTTCCTCATTTATTTCTTTGGTACCCACTATGTGCCAGGCACTGTTTCATTGTGCTGTGAATTATCATCACAATCATCCAGGGTTGATGCTAATGTTCCATTTTGGGGGATGAGGGGAATGAGATATGACAAAGAAATCTGCAGCTGTCTCATGCATCTGACTCCACGGCTGTGGTCTTCACCACAACACATGCCAACATCCATGTCATCAGTAGCTCTGTTCTTGTGCTAAGCAAAGGTTCAGTGGATCTAATATATTTAGATTAGCTGCAAACTTTTGACTGCTGTTCACACCATCTTTGCAGCATTGCTCAGAGCAATAGCTCCACTAAACTCATTAAATCACCATATCAAGATTTTCTTCCTTCAAATGCTAATTAAGTTCCCTCAAGTCCCCCATATGCTATCCTTAAAGGTACCTTCAGGTAATAGATAACAGTGAGAACTGCAGTCTCACGTTTCTTTTGTTAAATCAGGTCCCAGGTCAGGATCTCGATCCACACGGAGCACTGTCAGATGTCAGGGGCAGAGATGGAGACCAGACTCAGAATCCTAAAACACAATACAGAGGTCATTGAGGAGACGCTGGCTGTCAGAGGAAAAACACTAGTACCAATTTATATTTCAATTTTTTTCGTATTTTAAATACCAGAGAGGCAGTGGTTCAAAGATGTCAGTGGAACTTGTTGGTTCACAGCACAAACAACACACACCACATCTTAACAAAAAGTACCTTCTTGCAATAGAATATATATCTTCAAGCTGTTCATTGTACTTTTGAACCCAGAGATACTTAACTACTAGGCCTTATGACCTAAGTACTATGGTAACCTAATCATTTTTCTCAATGCTACTCACTGGAAAAAATCCTTGGGTGAAGTCATGCCTCCTTCCAATAATTCAAACATGAGTCAGATAAAGATTCTACTCTTAAGTAACTTACTTCTAAGCAGATAAGAGAATCTCCCTGATACCAAGTAGATGTTGACAAGTAATATAGGATGTTCTGATGTTTTCCCGGACATGGCATGGAGGATGACATGAGACTTGGTTGGGAATTCCACAACCAAGTTTCTAGAAATGCCTTTTGAGAGATGTTGACTAACAAAAAGAATTTGGGTACACAGGTGGAATGGAAGACAATCTAGGCAGAAAGAGAGAGGGGGTCAAATCTCAGAGGTGGGAATCCATGTGGCAGGCACAGAACAGTTGTTCAGTTTGACCGGAGCAGGGGGTGAGTGGAAACAAAAGGGGAGAAGAGGAGCTAGAGGAGCTAGAACCCGAGGCCAAGGTAGCTGGAATTTAATGGTCAACTGTGAAAAGTGGACACTTAATCACAAACTAACATGATCATAAATCTAGTAGGAAGAATTTTCTCATACTTGAACTTAGCTAAGAAGCTGTATAAGGTCATGTTTGCAAGCACAAACTTGAGAAACAGATAATCCTCATACTTAGCCCATGTCTACATCGTAGTAGGCGTTTGGTCAGGGCATAATAATTATGAATGTAGCTAACAATCCTCTGGGGGACTGGAGGATGACTGCATGGACTCGACAGGTGAGAAATGAGGAGGAGTGGGATTGAGAAGAGATGGTCGATGGGTTCCATTTCAGCTGGTGAGGTTTAAGATGCTGGTGAGATCCAGGTGGAAGTTCCAGAGCCAGAAATCCAGATTGGAAACACACGCCCCCACAAGTGAGAGCCGGCCATGTTAGATAAACTGAGATTTCCACAGGCAACAAGCACAGACATAGAGCCCTAGACAAGACCTCACCATGGGTAGAAGGAGAAAAATATGTCTGGGAAGGACTAGTCAAGACGGGGAAGAAAATTCCCCAGAGTTCAGGGTATGAAGACCAAGGACTTGACTGTTGGATCAAGAGGCAGGTAGTGACTGACCGACCACCACGCGGGGACTGAGCCAGTGAGAGCTCAGAGGGAGCTGATGGCTGCCGCTCGCCTTAACCCAGAACCAAGCCAAGGAAGATTTGGGAACAGTTGTTTCTATAAATAGGACAGACATAATAAATATATAAGAACATAAAGAAATTTAAACATTTAAGCTAATGGACAATCTCTCCTGATTGAGAGAGGCTAGAAAAAATAAAGCTTAATGCATTAAATATTTCTGAGCCAATACCTCCTTTGGCCAAAACTGTACCCTTTATTGAGCAAAGGGGACCCGTTTAATAAAAAGGAACAACGGGTGCTTGGGGGGGGGGGTGTACATCTGCCAATCTTTCTTTTTAGAATAAAACCTCCTGGAAGATTCCCAAAGTGATGGGTGTTTGCAGAGAAGGTTTTATAAATTGATGCTTCTGCAAATTCACTGATCCTATTTCCTCTGCCAACACTGTGTATCTTGCTCAAGTGTCCACAAATTAAGGATGTGATTATTTAGCATAAGTAAAAATGAGAAAAAAAATCTATTCTTCCTTTCCTCTCTTCATTTGTGAGCGGTATCTAATGAGGATTAAACCAAGGGGGCAGAAGCTAATTTTGCAGAATCCCTATTTGCACTCGTCTGTCCTGTGCCTCCTTCTACGTGCTGCCCACTTCACCCCTCACCACATCACAGCACCCCAGTCAGGACACTGAGACATATTAAAGCCAGCCTTGTGGTCAGCTTGGAGAAAATCCTCTAGTATTTCCAAATTCAAGGATCCATTCAGATTTTTTTTTAAATGAAGAAATAGCATTGAGCACCTTGAACACTGCAGACTGAATCTTAAGGGAAAATTTCTAGTCTCTAATCAGTGCTTTATGAATAATTTGAAAAGCGTTGCTAAATGCCTTACTGTCCTTCATTCACACCTCTGTGTATTCCTTGGCTTCTACCCTCTCAGCGGCTAAGCAGCCATGGTCAGCGGGCCAGAAATACCAATTACGAGGTCCAGGCAGCATACGCGCCTCCTCACCCAGACTGGCCCTTGGTCTCCGGACCCAGGTCACCACCCTCTGGGGCTGCGGGACAGCCTGAAGGGCCGGGCCATGCAGTCCTGAGAACCACTGGTACCCCAGGATGGAACAGACCGAAACTATTTATAATGCCAGGAACGTAGAGACCATCTCCTGTCCCAGTTCTTCAAGTGACAGGTACCACTTTTGTCTAAATTGTTCATTCTCCTCTCTTCAGTCTGATGACATCACTAGACACAAATAACGCTATAACTTAGGCTATGTATTTATCTACAAATATGTGAACAGTATTCTCTCACAATAAATGACTCTTAGGTTCAATGCTAGGCTCTCAATTTTAGAATATGATGTTGAATTAAATTAAATAGATATTTTAAAAGAACATTTTCTAACTGAAAAATGAGTATGTATTTTTACAGTAGAAAATTTGGAAAATATGACAAAACACAAAGACTAAAATCACTTTTATTCCCATATCCAAAGAAAACCACTGCTAACATTTTATTAGTGTTCTCATGTTTGTATTTATGCATAAAGTATTGTACTTTTTAGTACATGTGTATGCACACACATATACAGTACCTTTGTCTAAACATAGAATCATGTTGTTCTTACTAAACGATTTATTTTTTCCACTTACTATAAGCATTTTTCTGTTCAGCAAAAGGTCAACATCACTTTAATGACAACTTAATGTCCTGTCTTTATGCCACCCTCTCTAACCACTCCTGTCAACAGCCGCAGTCACAGCTAACTGTGCCGAAGGCATCCTGTGGGGCAGACACGGTTCTCACCACTTCACAGGCACCATCTCACTTCAATCTCAAAGCAATCCTGTGCAGTGACGGGTGGGAAACTGAGGCACAGAGGGGCAGTATGCCCAACATTACGTGAATAATATGTGTTGGGCTGTCTCTGATTTTTTTCTTTTATTCTTTTATTATGTTATTTAAAAATGACATAATGAATATATTTTGGGACAAATATTTATGCACATCTGTGATTATTTCTCTGGCATAACATTTTTATAAGTGCAATTGCTGAGCCTAAGTTTATGTTTATGTTAAAGACTTCCGATGGGCATTTTCCCAAATTGTGCTTCATCTGTTTTTTAATTTTGTGGACTGATGGCGGGGTGGAGGAGCACCATTATTTTTGGTTTTACAAATCTTATTATGCACCATAGTAAACTAATTTTCTGACAACTAGGAGCTCCCACCCAGAGATGCAAGGCTCTTTCTCTTCTTGAGTTCTCAAGGTGGGCCAAGCTGACTTCACCACTGTTGCTGATACACAGTTCAGGGTGTTTCTGTGGAGCGGGGACATTGCATCCTTTACAGTCAGAAACTGAACCTTCACCAACTCCACGTGCAAACACGCTCGTTTGGAAGATCCGCTGGCTTGTTCAAAAGACCTTGCTGTGGCGGTCTATCGATGGCCCTATTTGGAGAGATCCCTTGGCTCAGCATGGCTGTAGATGGAAGATACGAACGAGATCAATACGTGAACGGACACGAAGGCTATTTTCATTCAAACTCCAGCATGGAGGCACCTTTTCAATTTATGGACCTCCTCAGTACCTCTTTTCTTTCATTTCTGATTTACTAGAAGCTTCCAAGTACAATGTGTTCTGTGCTGAATTAAATCAATATCCACATTAACATTCCCTCAAAGGCTACAGCTATCAGCCGAAGTTCTCACTTTCTGTGACCTTGCTCCACACTCAGGCATGGCATGCACTTAGCACCGACTCTGTGTCTCCTCTGCCAGTGCAGAGTGGGTGTCGTCTCCCCGATAATCTCCAGGTTAATTAACCTTTAGGTGAAAACGTGGAATTGCTATGACACTCACTTCCTTCTTGCTCATTAGGTTCAGCCTGAAAAGCAGCAAGGAGCTGCAATAAATGCATTAATTAGGAAAATGATTAAATACAGTTGCCTTTATTACCTTGGTAGTTAATCTTCTCTGCAAGATGCCTGAAGTCACCCCCATCAGGGGGCAGTGAGTGCAGAGAAAAGGCAGCTGCACAAAGTCCTGGCCCCCCCTGTCTCCGCAGAGGGTGGGAAAGAGCTCCCACCAAGCAGTTGCCACAAATGCAAGAAGGGCACCCAAAGGGAGCTTGTTCACCTGCTCTTCCGAGAAGGCGGCACTGGGCATCCATGCCTTCTGCACAGACAGAAAGTTCAAACTCGTCACCCATGGATGGGGAAGCTTTCTTGGTGGCTGTCAAGTGTCTTGCGATGCTGGGATTAACATAAGTCATTCTATAATAAAGACACCTGCACCCGAATGTTTATAGCAGCACAATTCACAATTGCTAAGATGTGGAAACAACCCAAATGTCCATCAATTCATGAATGGATTAGTAAAATGTGGTATCTGTATACCATGGAGTATTACTCAGCTGTAAGAAATAACAGTGATACGACACCTCTTTGGTCCTCCTGGAGAGAGCTGGAACCCATTCTATTAAGTGAAGCATCCCAAGAATAGAAAAATAAGCACCACATGTACTCACCAGAAAACTGGTTTCCCTGATCATCACCTAAGTGCACATTTGGGAATAACACCAATTG
>CM052439.1:173354188-173391126 GCA_028533085.1 Varecia variegata
TTCCAGACAGAGTAATAGAAGAAGTCTGCAATCAACTCAGTAAACAAGTAGAAGGCAATGTAGGTGAATCTTTCCATTTATGCTTTAATTTCACAAAGCATTTTAAAATTTATTCTCTTATAATCTTCTAGCTACACCTCAGGAAAAGATAGCACCAGACTTCCTTTTCTAATGAAGCAATGCGGTCGAGTCCCACTCTGTGGTCTGAGCAGGGTCACAGGGCTTCTTACAGCAGAAGGCAGACTTGACTCGGGTCTCCTGACTCTTGTTGGCTCGTTGGCTACTGTGAAATAGACAAAGGCCAACGAAGAGTGTATGCTTGAGAGCCCAGGTGTAAAGAATGACAGAAGGGAGCTGGTAGGATGACTTGGAGCAGAGGCAATGTTTAAAACATCACAGAAGAAAACAAACTAGAAAGAATCTCCCTGAAAGGATGAAGAAAAGGCAAGGTTGGGATGGGAGACTGGAGCGTGATTTCAAGTCACACCCAGTGATACCCAGGCTCTGCGAAGGTTTGGGAAAATGATGGCAGGTGAGGGGGTGTAGAATGAGTTGGCTGAAAGCACAGAAGCCAAAAGCTAAAAGGAGAACAACAAACCCAGCAGGTAACAGGGGAACTTCCAAACTGCCCACACGAAGGAGTGCAGTTTGCGAGGGCTCTGCAGAAGCCCAGCCCCACCCGCAGGCTCAACATGGAACCACCACATGGGGAAATTGAGGCAGAGGCGACTCTCTCATCAGAGACTTTGATTAAAACTTTATAATATTTTGGATTAAAATATTCTGTTGGCATACCTTATTGATCTATTTGACACTAACCTGCCAAGGATGTTATGAAGAAGGAACATGAAAGTCCATTGAAAGATTTCCACGTAGATTGTCAACATAAAATGAGTAACAGAAAGACCAAGTCTCCAAAGCATAAAGTGTATTCAGAAATAGCAGAGGGGGTTGCGGCCTGGGATGTGACTGCTAAGGCGGATCACAGGCATAGCCAAGAAGGCCAGGACCACGGGGAAGCTTTTGTAGGCAAAAGGAAGTCCACGTGAGCTGTTGGAAACAAAATCCACAGGCCCCAGAAGCTCATTGCAGGAGCTGGTGTTGGTTCACTGGTGGAGACAGCTGTTGTGGGTCAGTGTCCTCGAGAGGGCAGCTTCTCTGGACCACTGCAGTCTGGAGGGGGTTCTTGTGATAAGTTCTGCAACAGGGCACGTGCAGCATATACAGGACCCATGGGTTCAGGGGCGTGTGGGGCATGTGGCGCTTCCCGTGATAAGGCAGGCCACAGACGTGTGCACACACTCCTTCTTTCACGCCCTCCTGAGTGTGTTTTGTTAGAGTGTTGACATAAGTGACTCCATTTTGGTGCTGGCACCTTTCACGAGACTATCTGATTGGAGATGACCTGCTAATTCTAGTGTTTTTATTTCAGGGTTTTGATTCAGAAAACATGGTGATTAGTTTTCCTTGGAGAAATATTGGAACAGAACAGCTTTTAGTGGCCATTAATCCCTGTGACCTCATTCACTATTCTCTGCAAGAGGGCAAAAACCAGAAACAGATTTCAAATGAAAACCCTTCTAATGAGCAGTGACAGATAGCAATTTAGAAGTAATGAGCCCTGAGCCCGTAATCAGCCACTCAGTCCCCAGGTGAGACAACTCCTGGACCTAAGCAGACTGTGTTGTACCTGGCACACGTCCCCCTCTCCAGGTAACCGTCCTACACCTGCAGCTTCTCTGGGCTTTCTCCTTCCCTCATTCCCCTCAAGCACCTGGCTTTGAGGTCTGAGCAATAAGATGTATATTTAATTTTATCTGGCCTAGTGGTTCTCACACAGGAATGATTCTGCCTCCCCCAGGGACATGTGGCAACGTCTGGAGAGATTTTTGATGATTGTGACAGAGAGAGTCAGAGTGATGCCGATAGCATCTGGTGGGCACAGGCAGGATGCTGCCAAGTACCCTCTGGTACATGGCAGGGTCCCCGGACAACTGTCTGGACCAGAACGTCCACAGGGCAGAGGAAACCATGATTAACCGGAGGACGTGCACCACTCAGACTATCTGACGCCATTCTGTGCAGGAACTGCTTCTCACCCCAGCCCCGGGTCCGTCTTCCTTCTCATGAACACGGAATTTGAGCTTCCATACATCCAAATGGTGGATACGTGCAAGGAATGCCTGTAGCTGCCCTGGCTCCTGCACGGTCACGGGCTTCATGCTCACGGCGATGCTAGAAGATAAGTCGGGCCATAGTCACACAGTGGGGTGGGGCAGGGGACAGTTCCAGGACTCTGTGCTTCATGGGGCAGGGCCACCCTGCAAAGAGTTAACTTCAGCAGAGTCGCACACGTCACTTCTTGGGCGAGAATCCAAATGGCCTGTGTTCCTCTTTGTCTCTTTTGCCGCCCGACTTCATAGAGGTCGGCTGCCTTCCGAAGGACGCCATGTCCGGTCCCAAAGGTCAAAAAGGACACAAAGATGATAAAGGCCATCTTCTAACCCCAGACGGGCGTCTGCAGAGGAAGTGGACTCTGGGATGTGTTCAGAAGAGTGAGTTGTGTACTTTTAAAAACTTGTCCAAAAATAACAAGAAGAAAAGGTATTTAAAAAGCAGATGTATCACAATAGCCCAAAGGTAGAAACAATGCAAATGCTCATCAACCAATAAATGAATAAACAAAATGTAGCACATTTGCATAATGGAATATTATTTTGCCATAAAAAGGAATGAAGTAATGACACATGCTACAACATGGAAGAATGTTGAAAATATGACACTGAGTGACAGAAACCAGATGCGAGGGCCACATATGGTGTGACACCACTTACGTGAAACGTCCTGAACAAGCAAATCCCTTGACACAGAAATAGATTAGTAGTTGCTGGGGCTGGGTGGGTGGGGGATGGGGAGTGGCTGCCGGCAGGCACAGCGTTTCATTCCGGGGTGATGAAAATGTTCTGGAACTAGATAGAGGTGATGGTTGCATGACAGTGTGAATATACTAAAATCCACAAAGGTTATTAAAATGGTAGATTTTATGTTATGTGAATTTTACCTTAATTAAAAAAATATTTTGGGGCTGGGCATGGTGGCTCATGCCTATAATCCTAGCACTCTGGGAGGTCGAGGCAGGAGGATCACTTGAGCTCAGGAGTTCAAGACCAGCCTGAGCCAGAGCAAGACCCCATCTCTACAAAAAATAGAAAAATTAGTCAGGCGTGGTGGCTCAAAACTGTAGTTCCAACTACTTAGGAGGCTGAGGCAGGAGGATCACTTGAGCCCAGGAGTTTGAGGTTGCTGTGAGCTATGATGACATCACTAAACTCTAGCTGTGGCAACAGAGAAGACCCTGTCTCAGAAAAAAAAACTATTTAGGGAAACTTCACTTGGGAGATTCTGATGAAATGTCTTCTTTTGATGAAAGGAATGGAAAATTGCCTTTTATTCGGGATCTATTGACTTATGAAAAACAGTTAAACAAGCAGTGAAAAATATCAGTATGCAGGTGTTTGTGGATGGTTAGTTAAAGAGCTCACTCCCCGTGGAGCTGGGTAGCACAGTTCTGAAACAGGATAAGTGAATAGCGTCATTGAACAGGTGTCATTCCCTGGCCATGCACCAGCTCACTGTCCTGTCCCTCCCTTTTGTATCTCACCACATAGCTCCATCTCATGGTGAATCAGTGAGACCTGGGTGTGATCGTGGCCAGCCGCAGCCTTTGGCACAGGTGAGCTCCTCCCCCCAGACTCCAGGCCCTTCCTCCTCAAGCAATTGGCTTTGGTGGGTCCCCAGCCCTGGGGTCAAAACCTTGTCTCTAGATTGAGTCCTGAGATGAGAGGGAGCACATGAGACACCACCTGTGAAATCAGCAGGGCACGTAGCACAGTGAACAGCACACGGGGCAAGTGACAACAACTGAGTGACCTAAACCACAGTGTGCTTCCCAGAGGCCCAAGCCAGCGTGGGGAGCCAAGGGCTGTGTGTGGCCAGAAGACAAGAAGGAAAAGGCACAGCCGGTCTGAAAAGGAGGTGGCTTTAAACAAAAGGAAGGCAGGCACAGGCTAGCAGATATTTCCAAGCAGGATGTGGTAGAGCCCCGAGGCTTGGTTTCCACGGTGCCACCTGTCTGCAGGCCCCACCTGGAGCTGTCTCTCCTCAGCGGCACACACAGTCCTCAATCCTGTGCCACATGCCACCAGCTCCCCTTCCTTTCTGATGCCTGATGACTTCAGGCTTCCAGAATGCTCTAGTTATTTGCCAACCCCACCATAAAATTCACAGGGTCAGGGTAACTGCAGAGACAGGGAACATGATCCCAGCAAGATGTTCTCTGTGAAGGAGGACAGACACGTCCATGGAATCAGACTTTGAATACACTCACTCTTACACCAAATTGCACATCAATGTGGTCTTGGCTTTTGGCAGAATGGGATATTTTCTTCTTTGGTTGGAAGGAGGATGTACAAATCACCACGGCCAACACAAAGCTATCCAATGGGAAGAAAAAACAAATTCCCACATTAAGATGGTTTTAGATGCTCAAGTGGGTTTTGTTTTAAATATTCACACCCATCAGGAGGCTTTGCTGAAGCTGAAAAGGAAAACAAACCTACTGATATACAAAGGTCCAAATAGCATCGACCTCTGCCTGGGTGTCCCAGGTGTGCACCCTCCATGTGGACCTGGAAACACAGCACACGGCTGTGAGGGCCGCACACCTGGGCTGTGTAGGTGCTCACACTGTCACGAGGACAGAGGGGGGCTGTTAATGCCTGGCCTGTGTGCTCAACGCACAGGGGTCACCTGTGTCGCACATGACCTCCTGCTGCTCACGCTCGGGTGCAATCCCTCCCCATGTCCTGTAACTTCCTCCTCAGGAACCTGAACTATTTTCACGACTGGGATCAAACATCCGATGCTTAACTGATGGAGACAATGGTCAGAGGAGCTCCAGGAGGACACGGGTCAGGAAGATGCAAGTTTCCAGGAGTCTGGTCACTGGGGCCATCCATATCTGATGCAGGATGGAAAGCAGACCTCTAGAGGGGAGGCTGGACTCCACCCGCACAGATGGGCAGAGGAAGACAGGCATCAGCGTGCGGGCTGGGGCTGCCTCCTACGGAGAGGGGGCCCAACAGGGGTTTCGGGGTGTGGGTGGGGGCAGGGAAAGACTTCTTTACACGGTGGGAAGACATGCTACGGAGTGTGTGCATGTGCGCATGGTGCACATACATGCATGTGTTCATACATGTGTATAAACACACACCCAGATGGGTATATACCATACAGAGTGCCCCTGCGTGAGCTTGCTGGGGCTGTCATCGCAAAGCATCACAGAGTAGGTGACCCAAACCACAGAGGTTCACTGTTCCTGGGTCCGGGAGGCTACAAGTCCCAGACCAAGGCATCTTCCAGGTTGCTTCCTTTTGAGGGCTCTGAGGGGGGATCTGCTCCTGGCCTTGGTCCTGGCTTCTGGGGGTTTGCTCACAGTCATCAGTGTCCCTTGGCATGCCAAGTGTCACCTGTATATGTGCCTCATGTTCACATGGCATTCTCCCTATGTGCACATGCCTGTGCCCAAGTCTCCCCTGGTTATAATGGTACCAGCCATATCGGATGGGGCCACCCTTCTCCAGTGTGACCTCACCTTAACTGAACACATATGAACAACCCTATTTCCAAATGAGGGCCCCATTCTGGGGCACTGGGGGGTAGCACTGCAACATGAATTTTTCAGGGCATAGTTTAAACCATAACACCTCCCCAGCTACAAAAATATACGCAAATGCACATGCGTGTACCCAGACACATACTCTCCATGTCCCGTCTGCTTTCCTTCTCGAAGCCAACCCCGGCTAACACAAGCCTCAAGTCTAATTCTGTGCCTTGCGCATCACTGCGTCAATGTTAGCACACAACACTATTTACTATTTTGTTCTTGATATTACTATTAAACAGAAATCTCCTACAGATCTTCTAAAACAAAGACAGATCCCTCCTTCAAGATGGAAGTCTTTGAAAGGTGAATGTTTCTCTGTGATTTACAATGTGCCTTCAAAGCCCCTTAAACGAGTGATTTGTGAACAGGAAAGATTTATCACCGTCACTCCTGCTATTGAAAACAAGTCCACACCTCACATCAGAGGATTCCAGCTGCAGAGAGCAAAGTCAGACAGCATCTACCTTGCAGCCAGCTGGAAGGGGGGTGCCCAGAGCTGGGACTGTGCCTCTCTGCTCAGATGAACGCTGATTGCCTCGCAAGACAGTCATGGGTTCTGCACGGCAGGGACACGCTAACCTCTGAGCCTCCTTTTGTTGCTGAGAACAATGTATGCACAGGATGTCAACGAGAGGGGTGGCCCATCCTGTTTTGCTCAAAGGGACTGGACCGTCACGAGACTCGGAAATTGAAGTTGGATGAAACGTGGAGTTAGATGCTTGCTGGTTTTCTCACACCCAAAGAGTAAGATACCATCTTTCTTCTGAGTCTCTCTCAACTCACTCCAAAGACCGACAATAACTGAACAAAGGAAAACACTTTTTGTCATCATTGTTCAAAGCCACAGCACAGGGGTGCCCGACACATATATCTCATAGTTCAACAGCCTGGTTGTGGCCTCGCTCCCTTCCTCTTCCAACCTTAAAGAATACCTTTTTAAGAGGAGCTAACAAGGAGCGAAAGCTTCGTCCTGCCCATCTGGTCATGCCCCTTCCGTCCCTGTCTGTGCCGTCCCCTGGGCAGCCTGTCTAGTTTTTCTGCACTTTCTGTAACACAAAGTCAGGCATCTCCCAGCCCTATGATGACAACTGCAGTGGCTCCCAGGCAGAAAAAGCACTTAGCCACATCCTCGTGCAATGTTCAGTGAGAATTCAGCCCTGGAGAATTCATGCTAAACATCTGAAAGACAAATCACATTGAAAATAAAGACACTTGGAACCCGACTGAGGTTACTTCATGCTGTAAAAGTCCAACGCAAGGCTGAACAATGCTCGACTAAAGGGAAAATACTCTGTTGGATGCAAGACTTAAGTGAGTGATAGCCTTATACGCTCACCTGTAAACACAGAGTAGGACGGACACTGAGAATGTCACTATCCACAAGCTGGAGTTCATCCAGCATTCACCTGCACATAATATATTCATGCAGCGATAGAAGCACACGAGCTGATGTCAGTCATCCGCAAGGACAAGGCGATAGACCAGGGGTCTGCACACTACAGCCAGTAAACCAAATCCATTCCACCTCTCGTTTTAGAAATAGGGTTTCATCGGAACACAGCTATGCTCATTCATTTTTATATTGTTTATATAAGGCTGCTTTCTCACTACAACAGCAGCAATGAGTAGTCGTGGCAGACACCTTATGGCCCACAAAGTCTAAACCATGTGCTCCCCGTTACTTTAGAGAACAAGCTTCCCAGCCCTGCGATGGAGAGAGGATGGCAGGTGGCCTTTTGCTGGCACACCTAACATTCAGGAGGAACGAGGTGCCTTCACTAGCTCTAAGAACCTGGGTAAATGCCTTAAAACAGCCATCACCAACCTTTTTGGCACCAGGGACCAGTTTCATGGAAGACAATTTTTCCACTGACTGGGAGTCGTGGGTACGGTTTTGGACAAGTTCTCATAAGGAGCGTGCACCCAAGATCCCTCACAGTAGGGTTCGAGCTCCTGTGAGAATCTAATGCTGATCTGACAGGAGGCGGAGCTCAGGCGGTGATGCCAGTGACGGGGAGCGGCTGTAGATACAGATGACGCTTCACTGGCTCACTCCTGCTGTGCAGCCTGGATCCTAACATGACGTGGACCAGTGCCAGTCAGTCCATGGCCTGGGGTTTGGGGACCACAACCTTAAACCATTTGAGACTAATTTTCACAATCTCTAAGCAGGTATAATAATACCTATTTCTTTGAGATTTTTATGGAAATGACATGCAATCATCAATAGAGAGCGTGTGGCCCAGACAAGGAATCCAGTCATGATTAGCTCTCCTCCTTATCCAGAGGCCTCTTCTCCCCCTCAAAGAATTCCCCAGGTTCAGAATTCTAGGAGAACTTTAGTTCATGGGTAAATGTAAGTGTGCACACACTAACTGTTCATCTACAAATGCCTAGTTTGTCAATATTGGTTTTAATGTATCAAAATTATAGTTAAACATTATGGAATAAATTGCAAATCATGCTTTTTTTCCCCTATGAGTAAGTATTTAGGGCTGAGAGCAATTATAAAATTTTAAATGTCATTTAACGTTGATGCGACTGATGAATCCAGAGTCGTGCTGATCTGCTCACCCAACCCCTGCTGTTCCCTCCAGCCGTGGCAAGTCTGTGGCGTGGCCTGGCTGTGCACCTGGGGAGCCAGTCCAGCTTCCATAGCCTCCCTGGGCCCCGCTCGGGGGCTCTGCAGCTCTGGACAGCTCCCAGCTCTCAGGGGGCTGCCACACTCCTTGCCACAGACCACTTTGGGAAGCTCATAAACCTAAGTCCCAAGCCTTCATCAGTCCCCTGTTTTCTCAGGTATAGGGGAGAGGAATTGTGCCAGAACCTAAGTTTTCTCTCCACTTACAGTTTCTATGATTCCATGAGTACATATATTTCTTGTATACTGCTTCAGAAACCATTCCATTGTACAGTATACTTGCACATTATATACTTGCACACAGTGCTTTTGACTATTTAAAAAGAATATTGTGTGCATTGGGATTTTGGAAAACTGTTCTAGTGGTCAATAGTGGGCAATAGAACACTGTTTCTAGAAAAAAACATGTTCTGCTCACAGAAATTTTCCCCAGAACATGAGTTGTATTAAATGTATGTCTACAAAGGTTTGGGACAGCTCAATGATCTACTTACAAATAAAATACTTACTCATACATATATGTGTATATGTGTGTGTATATATGTATGTATACATATATATACACATATATATATATATATAGAGAGAGAGAGAGAGAGAGAGAGAGAAGGCTTCTCCAGAGCAAAAGAATCAATAGAATATGTGTGTGTATATTTAATAATATATATAATATATATGAACAGGGAGAGAAAGAGAGATTTATTTTAAGGAATTGACTCATTCATTTGTGAGGACTGGCAAGTCTGAAATCTGCAGGGCAGGCAGGCAGGCGGGAGACCCAGGAAAGAGTCGATGTTATAGCTGAAGTCCGAAGGCAGTCGGGAGGCAGAATTCCCTCTTGTTCTGGGGAGGTCAGTCTTTTCCGGTTAAGGGCTCCAACTGATTGGATTTGGTAACCCACATTATGGAGGGTCTTCTGCTTTCCTCAAAGTCTACTGATTTAATGGTTTTATTAATTTATTTTAATTGATAAATCATAATTGTGTACATTTATGGGGTACAATATGATGTTTTCATATATGTCTATAATGTGGAATGATTAAATCAAGTTAATTAACATATTCATCACCTCACTTGTCATTTTTTAAGGTGAGATATTTCAAATTTACTCTCTTAGCTTTTTTGAAACATATAATACATTATTATTGATAGTAGTGACCCTGCTGGGCAATAGATCTTAAAAACTTATTCCTCTAACTGAAATTTTGTACCCTTTGACCAACATCTCCCCAATCTCTTCGCCACCACCCAGCCTCTGGTAACCACCATTCTATTCTCTACTTCTGTGTGTTTGACTTTTCTAGATTCCACATATGAGTGAGATCATGTGGTATTGGTCTTTCTGTGCCTGGCTGATTTCACTTAGCATAATGTCCTCCAGGTTCATCCACGTTGTTGCAAATGACAGATTTCCTTTTTTTTTTTTTCTTTTTGAGCCTGAATAGTATTCCATTGTGTGTACGTGCCACATTTTCTTTATCCATTCATCTGTCAATGGACACTTAGGTTGTTTCCATATCTTGGCTATTGTGAATATGGCTGCAGTGAACATGGAAGAGCAGATATCTCTTTAAGATTCTGCTTTCAGTTCCTCTGGATATATACCCAGAAGTGGGATTGCTGAATCATAGGGTAGTTCTATTTTTTGTTTTTTGAGAAACTTCCATACTACTTTCCATGTGGCTATGGTAATTTACATTCCCATCAACAGTGTACATGGGGTTTCTTTTCTCTGAATTCTCACCAACACTTGTTATCTTTCATCCATTTGATAATAGCCATACTAACAGGTGTGATGTGATATCTCATTGTGGTTTTAATTTCCATTTCCCTGATGATTAGTGATGTTGAGCATTTTTTCATGAACCTATTGGCCATTTGTATGTCTTCTTTTGAGAAATGTCTGTTCAGGTTCTTTGCCCACATTTTAATCAGTTTATTTGTTTTCCTGCTATTGAGTTGTTTGAGTTCCCTGTATATTTTGGATATTAATCCCTTCTCAGATGTATGGTTTGCAAATATTTTCACCCACACTCTGGGTTGTCTCTTCGTTGATAGTTTCCTTTGCTGTCCTAAAGCTTTTCAGTTTGATGCAATCCCATTTGTCTATTTTTGCTTTTGATACCTGTGCTTTTGGAATCATATCCAGAAAATCGTTTCCCAGACCAATGTTGTAGAGCTTTCCCCCTATGTTTCTTCTAGTAGTTTTACAGTTTCAGTTATACTCATTAAATGTTAATCACATCTAAAAAATAGTTCCACAGCAACATCTAGACTGGTGTTTGACCAAAAACTTGGTACCATGGTCTAGCCAAATTGACACATAAAATTATCTACTACATATACAGCCATGCTTTACTTAACAACTGTTCTGAGAAATGTGTCAGGTGATTTTGTCATCATGTGAACATCATAGAATGTAGTAAACATCATAGAATGTACTTACACAAACCTAGATGGTATAGCCTACTACACACCTAGGCTACAATGTAGAGCCTATTGCTCTTAGACTACAAACCTGTGCAGCAAGTTACTGTACTGAATACTGTAGGCAATCGTAACACAATGGTAAGTATTTGTGTATCTAAACATAGAAAAGATACAGTAAAATTACATTATAATCTTATGAGACCACTGCCATATATGTGGTCCGTCATTGACCAAAATGTCATTATATGGCACATGACTATACATACATATACAGAGGTAAAATTTATCCAAGTAGTTTGAGGTTATTCATCTTTAGGCAAAAATAAATGCCCCCCCAAAAAAGGAAAAAAAGTAAAGAAAGTCTATAAAATGTACTATATGTCTACCTGCAGGTAATATTATGCTTGGGTTTTCTTAGCTAAAGTCCTATTAAATAAGATCAAAGTAGATGGTGTTGGACATTCTTCCTATGTGGGGATGAATCCTTCTCTGTCCCTAAGCTGTCTTGGAGTGGTTCTCTTTGCTCAAGATGTTTTAACAAAGCAGGGCAGTGCACAGCTCAGAAGCACAGGTTTTGGGGTCAGCCCAGCTGGAGTCCACACCTGGGTTCCTTTGCAGGCTCCCTGTGTAATCTCAGACAATCAAATCAATCTCCTTGGGGCTATTTCCTAATCTGTAAAGTGGGCAAAGGAACATGAAATTGCTGAACACTGTGAGGAGGAGTAATTGAGACCCATAAGGAAAGTACTTAATGGCAGTGTCAGGCACACGGCAATGGCCCAGCGAATGATGGCTGTAAAAGCACACCAGCAAGGTGTCACGCTGTCATCTGCCATGTGCACTGTAGCAAAGGTAGACCCGGATGAGGGCTGTGAAAGGAATGGTAGAGGTGGGCAAGACTGCAAAGTCTCCAGGACAGGGGCTGTGGGAGGGGGAGCCAGTGGGCCAGCACAGCCTCTGGGGGCGACGGTCTCCACGCGACCTCACACATAGTTAATAACAAAAAAATAATCAAGTGGGCAGTGTGCCCACATGCCATGTGTCCACATGTTCCTTTACAGCAAAAGGATGGCAGTTCTGACATGAGCACTGTCTTTTTTCAGCATGATCACAGCCATGGAGGAGGGGTGCTGGGAAAGAGGCAGGGTCCTAGGAACTCAGCCACATGGGTGGGTTCCGATATTTTCCCGCGAATCACGTGCAGAATTCTTGTGAAGCAGATTTATCTAATATGTGGTCGAGACACTGCTATATAGATGAGTTCCACCTCCACTAATATCAGACTAATCCTCCCCAATGTGAACAAGCAAAAAAATCTGAGGATGTATTGTTCAAAAGTATTTTAAGGTGTCAGAAAACTAATACAGTGATAAAAAATTATGAAGCCAACGTTTGAGAGAAAAATAAAATACAGACAAGTGAATTTTGCATGTGGAGCCATTTTACTCCTAAAAGCCTCTCCCTATCCTGAAAAAGATGCAGAACAGGTAGAGATGCACAGAGCCTTTGACAGACGGAGACAGAAACTGGAATTCCCGGCACTTCAGGTACGGAGGGTGGCTCTGGTAAACACCTGTGCTAGTGTGACCAGAAATTCACTGACTCCCAGACAAAATCAGCATCCAAGTCTGAACCAGGCCAATCCCTGCAGAGTCACAGCAACCCCAGCTTTCAGACTCCCCTGGCCTCGCCACCTCGAGAAACCGACTGAAACCCTTTATGTAGGGAGACAGCACCATCCAGAGCCTCCGTTATCTCTACAGTTTCTCCAATGCAATGCCTGCGCCTAGTCTAAAACCATTATGCACGAGGAGAGTTTATGTGCAGTCAAGAAAAGCAGGAGACTGTAAGTGCCCCAGACAAGACTGTTATCAGACAAGGCTTGGCACGTTTGAGAAAATAAAAGATAGACTGAGAACTTCTGTAGAGACCTAGAAACTATGTTTAAAAGTCCAGTGGGTATTCAAGAACTAAAAACTACAGTGACAGCATGCTAATGTATTTAACAGAAAATTATATAAAGCTGAAGATGAAACTAGTAAACTGAAAAACAAGTCAGAAAGGATTATCCAGCCAATATAAGAAGAATTACAGAAAAAGAGATAAGAGCTGTGGTAAGAAGGACTATGTTGCCTGTAACCGAAGTCCCAAAGACACACGAGAAAAGTAAAGAGGCAAAAGAAATGATAATTTTCCAAAATTAATGCAAGCCTTAAAGCTACATACTCAAGAAGATCTACAAACCTCAAACAAGATAAATGCAAAAGCACCACGCCTAGGCACAGTGTAGGAAAACACATAAAAACAAAAGAGAAAGCAGGCAAGGAAAAAAAAAGACAAATTACTTTCCAAATGGTCTCAATAAGACTTAAATCCGATGATTCAATGGAAATGATACAATCAGAGGAGAATAAAAAGATATCTTCAAATAACAAAAAAACCCACAAGATTTTTAATTTATTTAAGTTCTAGAAAAATGTATTTTAAAGATAAAGTTAAATTAACACATGTTGAGATGCACAAAAATTGACAGACTGTGTCAGCATCAGAGCCACACTAAAGGAAATGCTAAGGGCAATTATTCAACTGGAAGATAAATGACTCCAGATAAAAACTGGAGGCAGGCACAGTGGCTCACACCTGTAATCCCAGCACTTTGCGAGGCTGAGACAGAAGGATTACTTGAGCCCAGGAGCTTGACACCAGCCTGAGCAACATAGCAAGACACTGTCTCTACAAAAAAATTTTTTTAAAAAAATTAGCTGAGTATAGTGGCATGTGTCTGTAGTCCCAGCTACTCAGGAGGCTGAGGCAGGAGGATCGCTTGAGCCTGGGAGTTTGAGGCTGCAGCGAGACATGATCACACTGCTGCACTCCAGCCTGGGCAACAGAGTGAGACTCTGTCTCTAAAAAAAATTATAATAAATAGATTTAAAAAAAAAACTGAAGGAAGAAAGAGAAGTGAAACTTTAAATATGTGAATAAATGTAAACAGAATTATCTATTAAAACAATATTAATGTAGAATTATAATAAATGGAAATGTAACATATAAGGTGGGAGAAGGCTAAATGGAGTTAGGGCATCCTAAATTTCCTGCATTGAGCACAAAGAAGTAAACATGTTTATTTATATTAGACTTTTTAAGTCAAGGACACCTGTCCTTAACTGTCCATGAAAGTGGTGCAGTGGTGACACCTGAACCACGAGGAGGACCCAATCCAGACACTATAAAACAGGACCCCAGACCACACCCAGGGCCTCTTGTTACGACAGGGCGTCCATTCATCGTCTGTGCGAGTGTATCTCGCTCTTGCTCTGCAAACCTGTCTCGCCCTCCCTCAATAAACTTAATTTCAGGCTTGCCTTGCTTCTGGTGTGTCTGCTCATCCTTTGGCCAAGAGCACACCAGGAACGGAGAGCAGACGACTGTCGGCCCAACACTGGGAGCAGGAAAGGCTGTGAATGAAGGGCGTACCAAGCAGAGCTGCGTTGAGTTTAAGGCAGCGTGTTCATCAAAAAAGACAGCGGTAAGGGAGTGGCGAGGCAGCCACAGCGCAAGAGCAGGTACTTGCATCATGCACAGCCTCCAGCGGCCCCAGACGCCCCAGAGACAGAGCACCCTATCCAAACAGGCAGGAGACCCTGTGGGACTCCAGAATGTGACACTTCAGAACATGAGGGATTGCTGAGATGCAGGAAAGTCTCCTGATTAGCCTTTACGTGTCAGTTATCTGCCTTCCCCCAAGTTGCTGCCTCCAGAGACTCAAAGTCCTTTTCCTTTGTCTTGTCACTTCTCTAAAAATGTGTTGTTCTTTGTTGAAGATGCTACATGAGCTGGAATCCAAAGCTACCTTTCTGAAAACCACCCATTCCCCAGGCGCCTCCCAGGTGCATGTGAAACACACCTGTTTGTTTCCCCCGGTTCATGCGCCTTTTGTTACAGAGATCCAGTCCAGCTAACACCTGTGGGGATGAGTCTCATCCTCCAACCTCAACAGGTATTTCCCAAAAAGGTGTATGTAAATAAATGGCTAATAAACACATAAAAATGTCTTTCATCTTAGCCATCTAGGGAAATATATATGAAGACCACAATAGGATACCATGACACACTATTCAATGAATAAATTAAAAGGTCAACAGTAACAAGCATTAGCACAACTGCTTTGGAAATTGTTTGTCATAATATACTGAATTTGAATAAATGCCTACCTTATGACCCAGCAATTATACTCTTTGGTGTCTATTCAAAAGAAATCCCTGCACAAATGCACCAAGAGACATGTATGAGAATGTCTGTGGCAGCATTACTCATAATAGCCCAAAACTGGAACAATTACAATGCCAATCAATAGTAGAATGTATAAACAAATAGTAGAAAACTAACACAATGAAATATCATGAAGCAATAAAAACAAACAGGCTATAGCTACCTGACACAGCATGGCTGAACCTCACGAATATAAGTTGAATGAAAAACGCCAGTGAAAAGAGAATTATACCACATGACACCATTTGCGTAAATTCAAAAACAAGCAAAGCTGCTCTCAGACATCAGAAGTCACGTGGTGGGTTACGGCCTTAGGGGCAGTGTGAGCAGTGCTTTTGGGGTCTTGACAACGCTCTGTACCTTGATCTAGGTGTTGACAACACATGAGCTTTCAACTGGCAGCAATTTATTGGCTATAAATGTTATATTTCCACCCCCCAAAAAGGGAAAACGTGTACTCTTCAACTGTCAAACCTGAAAGCATAAGAACTGTAAAATGTGATAGCCAAAGTTGGAAATAAGTTCCTTAAGAACCTCTAACTTAGCCTTTAGACTGGATTTTGATATGTGTGGTTCAAAACAGATTCTGCTTATAATACCTGCACTTGGTGTTCTAAAAGACACAAAAGTTTTTGGAATAAATAAATGGAACTTTGCGCATAAAAAAGAATATTGCTCCTCTTTGGGGGTAAGGGCAGACCCAACTGAAGACTTCAAAGAGGCCCTTCCTGAAGTCACTCGCCAAGGGCTGCTACACGTTTGTCACTGGCCAGGTGTGTCTTTTGACCCAGAAACCAGCACCTGGTAAGAGGATCTCAGGTACTTTGGAAAGTTAGACTCTCTCTAGACTTCTGCCAGAGAAATGTCATGTTGAAGCATCTATATAATGGCAGCTTCCATGAAGTAGACAAAATACCAGGGAATTTGAAATTAAAAAAAAAAAAATCTATAGTTTAGACCCCGCACAACTGTTAAACTCTGTTGTTTTAGCAGTTATATTTTAATCTATAAAATAAAATATAGATTACAAGTCTAAAAAGCATAAAACATTACAATTATAGGGCTTTATTGATAAACATTTTAAATGAAATGTAGGTAGTTGTATGTTCAGAACTCCCACTGGGGATAAGAGTGGATGAACCACAGCAAAGCAGGATCTGATGAGAGATCAGGTGGGTCAGACTCGCCCTGAGAAGTCGTGCAAGACCAGGCATTTCTGAGCCCTTGAGTCATCGAGGGTATGTCCAGAGATATGATGCAGAGACCCCCTGCATCTCACAGCTCTGGGCTTGAGATCAATGTGCCAGGCTGGTTCTTCTGAGTCTCCCGGAGAATTGTCACCCTGAGTTTGTGCCTCTTTCTCCCTGGCCTGTCAGGAGAAGCTCTGCCCGGTCCAGAGAAAGGAAAATTATGATTAGCCATGATATTTTTGCATCATCCTCCACCTTCACCAGTAACTCTGAGTGCCTTTTACTTTGGATGGCATGAGGCAGCGTGACACTTCTGGCAAAGGCTGGGGCACTAAACTCTTTCCGTCCATTTTCACGCACCCCTAAATGTTTTTGTCTTCAGTCTCAACCTCTGTACCTCATATGACAGGGACAGCGTCCTGACTCCAACACCACACATGTGGGGATAGGCCCATGGGCAGGCCCTTCCAAGAGGCCATCTGAGAGTTTGACCAACATAACTGTCCCAACAAGAAGAGCAAGACTCCACTAAGGACCGTTTCCAAGTCTGTCAAATCAGGCTAATAATAGTAAATATATCCCAAGACTTGAGGCTTAAATTAGATTAAATTAGAGGTAGACACTCCTCCAGTGTAAGCTTTGCAAATGGTACTCATGACAATCATCATCATCACCACCATCGCCACCATAATCATCGTCACCATCATCCCTGCCAATACTGTCATCATCGTCATCACCATGTTCATCACCACCACCATCATAACCGTCATTCTGGAACCAGCAGATTGGTTCTGCCTTCTTAAAAATTTAGCTCCCACCCCCCTGAGTGCTCCACGTCAGACCGTAGGACTAAATGCAGCTAGCCACGCCCATCACAGAGGCTCTGGGGAAGTGGCAAAGTGGCGTGTTCTCCCTCTCTGACCATGTGAAAATGGCAGGGAAGCATGTCAGCAGCCGACTGTGCACTGAGCCAGACGCGCCACGGACAAGCCTGCATTCGTGGCTATAAGCTCAATGGACACAGAGCAGGAGGCTCCCTCGGTCCCAGGAGGCCACCGACCAGATGGCTGAGAATAAAGATGTGAAGAAACTGCCTGCCTGTGATCTTGAAAGTGCAACCCACTCGGCGCCTGCAGGGAGCCTGTTTGAGGCCGGTTTGCCTTGATGTTTTGAATGCAGCTCATTCTGATGCACGCCTGTTCCGCTTATTGATGGTGATGAGTGAGATGAAACCCAGGTGAGTTATCTGGCAGCAGGGAATGCTGCTGTTTTTAATCAAAGCAAATAAAAAGACAATCTTTTTATTGAAAAGATGCATCCTCAAGGCCTTTTACAGACTGCAGATGTGTGCACCTTAATCTTACATTCCTTTGAAAAGAGAACACTCTTGAAAAGCAATCTATATGTTCCTAATTTCACAATAAAAGCTTGAATAGTTCTGTCTCTCTGAGTCAGCAAAGAACAGAAAGGCAAGGACGAAGCCTGCTGCGGTACAGGGAGCCCCACGGTAGCACGAGGCGCTGGAAGGTGACGCCGGGCACTGACTGCAAGGCCGACAAGCGCTAAGGCTGCCAAGAGGTAAATTTGGTTTCACAATGTAAACATGAGGACATGTTTACAGGAGAAATATAAACAAGACAATTACTAAATTGTGGAGACACCGAAGGATGAATAGCATAGCAAAACCCAGTGTGTTCGAGTTTACACTGTAGGTTTACCTTCTTCCTGAGTGGGCTCCGCGCCACACCAAGGCTGAGTCAGGAGGGGACCTGTGCACACCAGGTATGGACACCAGGGCGAAGGGAGCCCTGCAGAGGAGGCTGAAGGAGAAGCCGGAAGGCAGCAGGAAAGTCAGTGTGTGTTCTAGAAGCCAAGTGAGGAAGGTGCTTCACCAGGAGGGGCATCAGCTGTGTGCAGTGCTGCTGGGTGAAGAGGAACACTCAGAACTAACCCCTGAGGGTGGCCACAGGGCCATCGCCCGTGACCTGGACCAGAGACCACTGGAGCAGTGCAGGCAAAAGCCTGATTTGAGTCATTTGAAGAGCGAAACGAGGGCAGCTGCTAGAGGGAAAAGTAGAATAAAAGGAAGGTTATTTTTTTAACATTGAAAGAAATCATAGCATGTTCATTTGCTGATGGAAACGACCCAATAGGGAGAGAGAAATTGATCATGAAGGACAGCAGGGAAGAATTACCCAAGTGCTGTCCTTGAGAGATGTCCTTGAGAAGTGGGAAGGGACGGGACTCCGTGCAAACATTCATCCCTGGTAACAGGAGGGGAGAGGGAGTATGTGGGCACCGCAGGGCTGGTGGGTGGATGATGGGGAGGGAGCTTGGGCAATTCCTTTCTGATCACTCCTCTTTTCTCCAGGAAACTAAAGAAACCGAGAAATCAGCTGATATGAAGGATGGAAGGAGAGGTTTCAAGAAAGAGAACATGTGCAAAATAGTGATCTGTGAGTGTCGTGTGTGGCCAGACACCCCTCAGAGCCCGTTTGAGATCAGTGGTTGTGCACTTGCGTGTTTCTGTCCAGCCTCCTTCTGCCAAACAGACGAAGGCAGCATGGCCAGAGGACTTTGCCAAGGAAGTAAGGAGCAGAAAGAGCGGAGCAAGGGAGTTCAATTTATTGGTGGGGAGGTGTTATTTTTTCTTTAAGATAATAAAATGAGTTAAGAATTTGCCCCTGATCACTGAGCTAGGGAGACACTGCCCTGGGATTTAAATCCAGGTCTAGCTGACTTGGAAGCCATAGATCTTCCCACTACCATATTCTCTCACTATTTGATAAGGAATTGGGTTTTGTATATGGCCATTATATACATCTGCTCCGGAGTCCCTATATCATGGTACCATTCATACCATTTTGAATTGCATTGTTTTTATTATTCAGTATTAATTCTTTCTTTTTCCAAAGTGCTCTGCATTTTTTATAAATTAATTATGGTATTTCTTACATACAGGAAAATCAGAGTTCAGAGGTACACAACATGAATATCGCAAAGTGGTAATTACCAATGAGATTCTTGTATCTGGGAATTGATGTCTTTCATTGATTTTGGAAAATTTTTGACCATTATCTCTTTTAAGGTTACCGTTGATTCATTCTCGGTGTTCTCCCCTTTGCAGGCACGAATTCTATGAATGTCAGACCTTTAATTTTGCCAGGATGGCTCTTTATTCTTTGCCATATTCTTCATCATTTATTCTTTCTATAATTTATTCTGTACATTTTCTTTCACCTGTGATCTAGTTCTTTGGTGAAATTCTCCAAGGTGAAGTTTAACCCTTGAACATCTTCATCACAGTTACGTTAAAACCTGTGTCTGATCATGTCAGTATCTGTATTTCCTGTGCTTCTGTTCATGTCCAGTTTTTCCTCTTTGTTTTTTGGCCCATTCTTAACTGTTTTCATCCATTAATCCATTATTTTTAACTGCACTTAAGACATTATATATGAAAAATTAGAGACCACCTGAGGTACTGGTTTATGCTATGCTATCGTTCTTCAGGAAAGACTTACTTTTGCTTTAAAAAGGCTGTCAGGATAGGGCTAGATAACCTTAATCTAAGATAGGATTGAGCTGATTTACAGCTGAGCTTCAATCTTCGTGGGGCCCGAACTGTTTCTGGTTAACCTTACCCTTAGATGTTCCCCTGCAAGGTCCCCAGCCGAAAGCCAGGGGCACCTCCCAGGGCCTCCTCTTCCTGGTGGTCCCTGACGTCTCAGTTTTGTCTTTCCAAGCTTGGGTGACTGCCAAGAGCTCTGCTCAGATTCTGATGTTTTTGGCTACTACAAATGCCTTGAGAGAAAAAGTGGCACCTAATGTTAAGGTTTCTTCAGTTTGATCTTTCTTTCCAGAATCTTGGCCCTTAAGTTTTTACTGATTTAAGAGTTCTCCAATGGCTTCAAACAGGTTCTTTTCTGTTTTTTTGGCTTTATATTGTGTTCAGTGTTTCTAGTTGTTCTTGGTAGAAAGGTTGGTCTGCATTATCTAGTCTTCCATTAACAGAATTCAAAGTCTCTTCTTAACTGCTTAAAGCAATTTCACATAGATTCTTTTATACGCCTCCATCGCCCATCAGCATGCGGCAGACACAGAGAAAGACACATTTCACTGGGCAAGTGACTTGGCTCAATGCATTAGTACATTCTTTCAAAAATGTTAATCTTTTGTTAATCTTCTTAACAAAGCTTGTTTCCCTGCCTCTTTCTTTGTCTGGGAGGGCCCACAGAGTTAATGTTTTTATTACACTGCGAAATCTCTCTCAGGATTCATCCATCACATCATGTTCTTAGAAGATTTCTACCTCTCATTGAAGCATGCCAGGTTACTTAATTATAAGTTTCCAAGTAGTGGTTGGGGCAGGATAAGGGGTTTCAAGATGTACCTCCTAACCTCAAACTTAATAATGTGTTTTCAGGGGGAAAAAAGAATTTTAATTAAAAAAGCAAAGTGGCAGATCAGAGAAATGTAATCAAGTAAGTCAATCTTACAGAGCCTTATTTATTATCTATTTTGTCTCGAGATCTAGCTTGGAGAATGCAAGGGAACAACGAGTTTGGGCTGAAACCTTGTTCTGAATCAACCTGTGCACACTCTCTCTGACCCAGGCCGTGCCTCCTCTCTGGACACCACCAGCCAGCCTGTGTGAGGTCTGGATGTGGTGAGGGGCTCACTGCAGCGTGGAGAATGGGGTGGCGGGTCCTCCCTGTGCATGAACAGAGATGTGCTCACAGGTGGGGGTGTGCAAGGGTAGCACAAAGCTCTGTGCAATGAGCATTTTAGCTCAGTCCTAATGGACATCTCTTGTGTCACATAAAAAACATACTCTTCAAATTGAATTTATCTCCTGTGCCAAGCTTAATCCCTTGGCCCTGTGTTGAGAAAGCTTCTGAGGTTGAATCAAGGTCCATGAGAAAGGGCGACACAGCAGCACAGGGGTGTGTGTAGCTGTTGCTTCTCTCATTAGAACATGAGTATAATTACTTCAACAGTTTCTATGGCATGTCAAAGCACATTATATTTTTTTTTTACTTTTTCCCCAAACAACCTCTTGATGTAGGCAAGACAGATACTATACATCCCATTGTACAGGTAAGGAAATGGCAGTACAGAACGTAACAGGATTTGACCACATGCTCCACCGCTCCTTCCTGATCACTGGTTCCATTCCCACTCGACTCTCCCACAGCTGTAAGAAAGACAAGTAGGAGGCTGTCAGGTCCGGGGTCTTGGCGGGCTGTTGTCCTGGTTCTTTGGCTACTTGCTTGGACGATTCACAAGCAGGGCTGGTGTGACGGAGTGACCACAGACAGGAAGCAATTCCACACAAACAGCTTTTATTGCAGAAAAGAGAAAGCTATACAAAGCAAGAGTACATTCCAGAGAGGAATGGGTGAGTCTCCACGAGCGAAGAAAGATGTTAAGGACGCTCAGGTGGTTCCCTTTTATTGGCCTGGTCAGGGGAGCAATTACGGGAGTTGTGAGATGTTACCAGGTGATTGATATACGTGATTGTCAGGTGCTCTGCCTTTTCCTGCAGGCCCTTCCTCCCCTAATTGGTCCCTGGCTTCTCCACCTCTAGGAACTGCCCTCCTGGCCTGTATCTGCCACCTGCAGATTTGGTCCCTGCCTAACAAGCTGAGTAACTGGGGAATCATATGAAAAAGAAATGAACTCAGCAAACATATCTATAGCATTGCTCTCAAGGAACACAACAAATGCTCCCAAAAGGACAGTAAACGGTTGTGTCCACTCATGTCCAAAAGTTAAACACATAGTTCAGAATCTTTTATAAAACATAAGTACGAGATAAAAATTATGAATGCTTATGCATATAGACTTAGTATTAGAAATGGAGTAATATAAATAGGTAATGTTGCAAACATATAAGGAAATAAAAAGTGCTTTCATGATCGAAAACTCTAATTGTTAACCACTGTGCATATCTAAAAACAAGGCAGGAAAAGAAGTTCAATTTAGTTAATGGCACATTTACTTGGGCCATATGCTAAATGCATGGAATATAATCTATGCATAGATATACCAGCATGGAATGGGTTACATGAGTGTACACATAACTGTAATCCAAGAGAGGATAGGAAACTTGCCATTCGGGAGACTCATGAGAGAACCTTGGATCAGGAGATTTGGAAATAACCATTCAGAATGACAATCGAATGAGCAGGAACTTCATTTTTAAATATTTATAATTGGCTCTCAAATTCAAGAAGGCAAACAAAAAGAGAGAAGAATTTCTTTCAGTTTCGTGAATTGATCAATCCTGTATATTATTTTTTTTCCTAGAATCCTCAGATGTCTACAATGTATTCACATTCATTTCCTGGAACCTTTCTAGGGTTGATGTAATGATCATTCAACAGTAAACCAATTCATCTCGGGATTTGCAGCATGGATTTTAATTTCTGGCTATAATTCCTCAAAGATTAAGAAAAGAGAAAATGATTTCTACAAATGAATCATAGAAACCAAGAATGTGATACAATTCCATCCACCTTCAAATGGAAATATTTTCACACCATCCAAGACGGGCTGTTGTCTGTCTCATTCAGTGGCTGTTGTGGAATCGGGATCCGAGAGCCTCTGCATCAAGAATTTAGATCTCAAAGCCCCTTTGTGTTCTGAGTTTTCCTCTTACGGCTGAACACATGGAAACCAGGCCAGAGGGAGAGACTTTAGTTCCGTTACTTTCTAAAGTTTCCTGATCCTTGGGCGCTCTTACTAGTGGCATTTCCTGCACCCACTTATGCCTTAGGGTGAAGGTCCTTGAACATTACCCCTTTCCCAGTGTGCTGCTTCAAATAAAAAGATCAAAATTTCTTTAACACTCCTCCCTTCAAGGGACTGGGTTGGTGTCCCCTCCCCTTAAATCTAATCCACGCAGTCAAGTAGGAAAGTGGCAGTGATGACACACTGTGACTTTGGGGCAAGGTCATAAGTGGCCATGCAGCACCCACACGGCCTTTGGCAATGCTCGTGCTTGGTCTCAGGACCCAGTGCCAGGCAGTGAGCAGCTCAGGTCATTTGGAGCGTCCACATATACGGACTTGCTCAGTCATCGGAATAGAGCCCAGCCTTCAGGATGTCCCAGCCCAGGCACAAGACATCCGAGTCACTCCAGCCATTGGAGTCTTTCTGCATGAGACCTGAGACCTCCCTTCTGTGCTCTCCATAATTTCCTGGCCCACAGACTTTGTGAGCATAATAAAATGACTGCTGTTATACACCACTAAGGTTGGTGTCATTTGTTATGCAGCACTCGATAACCACAACACTCAGCATTACTTTTGGCCATGTCACATGCCTTGTCCTGAGTCCCACCTCTCAGTCCATTCCTGTCCTAATCCTTCCTTCTCTGAGTAGGTTCTTACATGATCTTTCCATTTTATCACTCACTCAATTTTACACTAATATTTTTCTCATCATAACATTTGGTTTATTTGCTTCCACTTTTAAAAACATTTTACTATTATAGGACATTTTACTAATATGAAATGTTTAGATTATTTTCCATTTGGAGCAATTATGAATTGCATTCTATTATGAACATCTTTGTGTGCACTTTTATGCTTGAGTTTGGGATAAGTTTTATAGGATAGATTTTCAGAAGTTCAATTACTAGCTTAAAGAGGATTAATGACTTAAGGCTCTTGAGGCATATTGCCAAATCTATTTTCAAAGAGTTATAACAACTCATGGTGACACTAATAATATATGAGCATCCCTGTTCCACTGCACCTTCACCAATTAAATTAAGTTTTATAATTAAGAAAAATATTAACTCGAAGCATAAAACTCATAGTTTTATTTATCTCCCAGACACACGTAGATGTGGAACGATAGGCACATCATGGCGCAGGACACAAACACAGATGAATCATGAAGAGAGAAATTCAAAAGAATGATCGTCAAGCCTGGGGAAGAGAGAGAAAGAGTAATATGGGGCAAAAGAAAGATGGAGCCATGTCTCCGAAGGGAAACCTGAGCCCGTGGCAGGGCCAAGACGCGTACGACGTGGGGAAAGCTCATGCAACTACACAGCTCTCATGGTTCCACCAAGGTACTGGACGTCAGACAAGGGGCGTTAGGAACGTGAGAACAAAAACATCTTGACCAGCAGTGTCACTGCAATAGAATGTCCACCCCGTTTATCACCCGTGGTTCCCTCAGAGGGTGGCTAGAGGGTAGAACAGGAGCTTTAGATAAATGGCATTATAAAAATCATTACAAAAAGAAAATTTCTGGAATGAGTGAATTTGGTCAAATAGTCTCACCATTATTTTCCAAAATAACTAACATTTCAGCTTCTTTTAGGTAAATGCAGCTCCTAGAACTCAGAAATTTAAGGAAATATTCAAAACAGCGTTTTAAAGAGTGTTTTCCTTGAAATTCCCACTGTTTGGTGGCCCGTGTGCTGCACTGTCCTATTTTATCCCCAGATACCAAAGGCTTGAGATAAAAACATCTGGTTTATGTGAGCCGTGATGTTGGCAGTAGCACCTCATGTAAATAAATATCTGCTTAAAAATGCATATTATCCGCTATCCAGCTTTTCCAAGAACAATATGGGATAAACCACTAATTATGTCTTCTAAATAAGAGGACACGAGAACAACAGAGGAAATAATGGGTTTTGTTCAGGCTCTCTCCAGCATGGGCAATGTCATTTAGGGTTCTTGAAGCTACTGGACTTGCAGGAAGAAGTATATTTTCCCCCAGATCACATTCAAGAACATGGTACGTACATCTCACATGTACAAGCAAATTAAAATTCCATTTTCTGCTTGGGCAGGAAATGGACAAATTAAATATTCCAGTTTATAGAATAAGTGATACTGACATATCAGGTGTGTGGATTGTGCATTACCCAAGATCACTTGTATTTGTATACTGACCTACGATGTGCACAGTGGTTTTCTGTGTATTATCTTATTTCATTAGCACAATAATTCTGACAAAAAGCTATTAATCTGTCCACTTTTCAAAACGCTGACCCTGATGCTCTTTCAACTCAATGTCCTCCCTGCGCCTGCCCCCAGAACCCCAGACCGCAGGGCCACGCCAGCCTCACCTCCGGCGTCCACCTGGGGAGAGCCATGGGAGGTCCACCTGCGGGCCCACTGCCCTGGTTCGTCCCTTCCTTTTCATTCCTGAGTGCCCAGCCCCAGCGTGAATTCTTCACCTTCAGTTCTCAAAGTAAACCTCACACAGGCCCGTGAAACGTACACCATTTTGTAAGGTCTCAGGGGCTCTGGGGACAACCTCCAAATCATTTTCTGAAGAATTCTCTTGTTCACATTGGCATTCATTCCGAAGGAGCAGAAAGTGGCCTCTCTCTCATGTCCAGATGCTCTTTGAAGAGATTGCGGTTGTTTTCCAACTTGCTTTTTCCCACATGACTGGCATGCCCCATGTGGGAAGCGCTGATTCCTACTGTGGGTCTTTGACAAGAACTGAAAGCACCATGGTGGCTGTTAACACTGCTTGGCTGGAACTGCGGTGGGCGCTTGCTGGAGGGAGGGCCCGGCTGGCTCCACCAGGGACCCGGCGAGTGGAGCCGGCTCCACAGCTCAGCAGATCTCTGCCTTTGCAGACGGGAGGTGCGATCAGGTGTGGGAGGGGAAAGTGCGAGAGGGACAGGGCGGCAAAGTGGGGCTTAAGTCCAGGGCCCCCTGGGCAGCCTTTCCCCGGGCTCTGCTCTCTGGGGAACACAGGATGGGTTTCCAGCTCTCAGGTCTATCTCGTAGGCTTGTTGTGAGAATTAAATTAAACACACAGAAGCTAACATTCATTGTGCACTTAGTGTATACTTGACATTGGGCTAAAAACTTCCACTATCTCCAATTCGCCATCAGCCCATGAGGGTGGTTCTGTTGTCATCCTTGTTTCACAGACAAGGAAGGTGAGTGACTTCCCACAATTCATGAACTTCGCACAATCTGTGACATCACAGGAACAGGGTTGGCACAGGGGACTGGTTCATAAACCATGGCTTCCCTTTCTCTCCATCTGTGTTTACAATTGTGATAGGACATTGACTTTCTTTATTTCAACATGGCTTTGTAACAGGAAATAATCCCTAAATGTATGTTTCCTGCTACGAACTGAATCTCTCCCTATGACAGGTCCTGCCAGCGCTTTGCCACATTTGGATTGAGGCTCAGGAACAACACAATGAGAGGATGCGCACCGTGTGCCATTAGATTATGCCACAAGATCCTCAAACATGCATGAGACCCATCCTGACAAACAGTTGTTTTTGGAAGCTGATGCCATTTCTGAAACTACTTGCAGCATATTGATTTGATTATGGTACTGAAAAGTTATTCAATCTTATTGTACGTGGTTCTTTTTGACTTGCCAATGTTGCAGGAAGCTTTCCGATCTCAGGAAAAAGAGAAATCACCTTCCGTGTTTACTGTGGGAAGGAGCAGCACCTCAGTCCCAGAGCACCTTGGTAGTTTTCCATGCGGTTCACCCAGGGCACAAGGGCCACACATCTGGGGCCTCTCCTCCAGCCCCCCTCCCCCCTTCAACCACTGCAAAAAGCATTATTGCTCATAAAAAGCCAGGCAAGGCTCACTATTTTCCTATAATTTGGAATTGTTACTGGAGAAATTGACAGTGACTACTTTATGTGGTTCTTAGGCAAAAGCCTGGGGCAGGACCCCCAGGGTGCGGCCACCTGGAGGAGGAGGAGGCAGAGGGGCCTCCAAGCACAGCCCAGGGATGGGCACCTGCCAGGGGAGGGCAGAGGGAAGACAGGCGACATTTTGTGGCAGGAGGAGGGGACGGCTGGGAAGAGGGACCACCTGTAGGCTGTGTTGGGAAAGCCCAGCGCTGGCCCAAGAGCATGAGGACAAGGGAATTCCCAGCTCCGGAATACCATGCACAAAGTCCTGGATGGGATGGTGACAGGTGTGCGACAGGAACCGCCGCACTGGGTGGTGGTGGTGGGGGGCCCCCAAGGCAGGTGGAGTGGGCGTGGCAGGAGAGGTGTTTGGAACCCAGAGGAGTGACAGTGCCTGCCCCCCCCCCACCCCCGCGCTCCCCATGGGCCCTGCCAAACAGTCAACCCAGAGCAACAGTTAACAGCAGGCAGCCACTGGTTTTGCAGAGACAATGCGATAAACGCACTAATGGTCAGCAGAGAAAATGGCGCAAGGCCAGGATGTGATACAGCCTCCAGGGCGCCCTGGGGGTGAGCGGTGCCCTCCTGCCCCGCCCTCGCCTTTCTGTGCCCTTGACAGGGAAGGAAGGAGAGAGACTAGACGGCCGGGTGGCAGGACAGCTGAAGGCCCTTCAGGGAATTGGGAGTCGCTCCTCCTGCCCTCCTTCCCCCACCCCCACCTCTCCTTCTGCTCTGGAACCCCTGGCCTGTCCCTGTTTGGAGGAACTGTCTTCATTCAGCCATGTGCTGTTACTGGAGACAGTCCCACACAGGCTGAGGACGGCGACTGGGACCCAGCAAGGGCCTGTGCCATCAGCCCGGGCTTGGCATGTGAGAAGGACGGTGCGCCTCCCAAGGGGCAGCGGTGTGGCCACTGAGGAGTTTCTGACCTGGGGACACAGAAGCAAAGGGCTTAATAAATCCTGGGGGAGGAGCGTGGCGGCCGGAGAGTGAGTGGGACCCTGTGTTGGCCGGACCTGGGTGGGGTGGTCCAGGCGGGGTGGTCCAGGCGGGGTGGAGAAAGCCCTCAGACCCCGTTCACTCCGGGGTTCCAGTCTCAACTAAGGAATTAATCCAAAAATGGCTGTGAGAACCCGACCTTCACCCCAATGCTGAGTTCACACTGGAGTTATCAGCGATGTAATTGCCCTTGAGGAGAAAGAGGCACATTGTGATTAAAGATCCCACAGACCCTGAGATAGAGAGATTGCAGTTTAACAATTTTGCAGCAGACCACAATTTTTCATCGAGGAAATAATGAACAGGTACATCATGAAGAATTATGTGATGAGCAGCACAACATCCCATTTTCGGGAATCTGGGCTCAGAAATATGAATGCCCCTGTCCCCAAATATGCCAGCTGGAAGACACCCTCATCAATCACTTCAGGAATGTTTCCTTCCAAATAAATGACCTTTCACACTGGGCCACCTGCTTCCTCTGAGTCAGGATGCTGTGCTGCTGCAGAGGGAACCAGAGCAGGTGCGTGTTAGTCTGGGTGCTCAGAGACGCAGAGCCAGCAGGGTACACGCTCGTCAGGGACAGGGGTTCTGTGTCTCTGGGGAGCCCTGACTAATACCGTCTGGATGATTGATAGATAGATCCATAGGTAGATAGATAGATAGGTAGATGATACACAGATGGATCATAGATAGCAGAGAGAGAGAGAGAGAGAGATTTTAAGGAATTGTCTTACATGCTTGTGGAGCTGGCAGGTCTGAAACCCACCGGCAGAGCAGCAGAATCAGGAAATTCGGGGAAGAGTTGATGTTGCCATCGTGAGTCCAGATTCCACAGGGTGCCAGTCTGGAAACTCGGCCAGGGTTTCTGTGGCAGTCTTGACGCAGAATTGCTGCTTCTTCGGGAAACTTCAGTCTTTGCTCTTGAGGCCTTCAACTGGTTGGATGAGGCCCACCCACGTCTCTGAAGGCCATCTCCTTTAAAATGACGTCAGTCACATCTAGAAAATGCCTGCACAGCAGCATGTAGACTGGTGTTTGACCAAACCACCGAGAGCCACAGCCTAGTCGAGTTGACACACAAAGTTAACCACCCCAGCTTGTCTATATTTCCTTCTTTCTAGAACTTCCACAGGGTGAGAACAGTTGTCTTTCTGCAGAGAGCAGCCAGGCTGCCAATGATCCACCTGCTGTCCAGGAACCAGAAGAGCTGCCTGCAGCAGAAGACCACAGAGCGAGGAGGATCGAGGGAGAGGCAGGCAGAGCTGCTTGTCCTAGTGCAGTTCTCAAATTCCACTCTTTTTCTCCCTAGAAATTTCCTTGTTGAAGCAACTCCAAGGACCACTGTGGTTTCAGATATACTCTCTCAGCCTCAGAGGTAACAAAATTATGCACATTCATTCACACAAGGAAAACTTTATTTTTAATAGAGTTTACACATATTGAAGTGCTCAGACGTCAAGTGCACCATGGGAAGGACTCTCGAGACACAGGGCATTTTCATCATCGCGGAAAGTTGCCCAACTCTCCTCCCCAGCAGTCTCTCCCAGTCCAACACAAGCACTGACAATTTCTGTCACCACCACTCTCTCTTGCTTATTCCACATGTTTATGTCTATTGAATTGTATGGTATTGTCTTGATGAAGTCTAATTTACTATTTTTTATTTTATGAGTATACCATCTGTCCAAGAAATCTTTCCTTGCCTAAGATCATGAACATAGTTTTCTATGTGTTATTTTAGAAGTTTTGTGATTGTTTGTGATGTTTGAGATCCATCTCAAATTGACTTCATATGGACTATTAGTTACCAAGGTTCTTTTCTTAATGGATCTCACACGAGGCACAATCTATTAATTACAAGTGGCCCTTGAACAACACAGGGGTTAGAGGCACCGACACCCCCATGCAGTTAAAAATCCACATATGACTTTTTACTCTCCAAAAACTTAACTACTAATAATAGCCTACTGTTGACTGGAAGCCTTACTGATAGCATAAACAGTTGATTAGCATATATTTTATATGTTATATGTACTATATACTATATTCTTATAATAAAGTAAGCTAGAGGAAAGAAAATGTTATTGAGACAACCACAAGGAAGAGAAAATGTATTTACTGTTCGTTAAGTGGAAGTAGATCATCATAAAAGTCTTCATCCTCATCTTCTTCACACTAAGTAGACTGAGGAGGAGGAGGAAGAGGAGGGTTGGTTTTGCTGTTTCAGTGGTGGCAAAAGTGGAAGAAAATCCACACAGTTCTAGAGTTAACTGTGATATAGAGCAGCAATATACACTTTCTTCAGTCTGGCTACTAACACAGGTCTTGGAAACCAGCCTTAGTGCACCAGGGAGTGTTAGAGGAGCTTGTGTGATTCAACTCTTCTTGCTTTTCCAGCTCCTCTGCATGGAACCACCGTGGCTTACTAAACACATTTATTTATCACTGTTGGTCTCCTTGCTGTCAAAATAGCACTTTCTTTTCATCCCTCCTATGTGTAGCACAGACCATGTGACAGACATTCTCCAGATGGCATCATCTCCCTTGATTTTTTCTACTTTTTTTAAATCATGAAATTTACTATTCATGGATATATATGCACAGTTTAAAGAATAAACATACATGTTCTTGTACCCTCACACACACACACACATATTTGTAAGGGTTTTTAAAATATTTCTACAAATAGGTACCCTTTTTGGTGCTTTTCATTACATCCTACAGATTCAGGGTTGACTCTATTTTTTCTTTACCCAGAAAAATAATTTTAGTATTTCTTGAAGAGAAGATCTGATTAAAATTCTCTTAGCTTCTATCTTTCCAAAATGTATTTATTTTGCCTTCATTTTTTAAACTTATCTTTTTATTTTGAGATAATAGTGCATTCACATGCAACTGTAAGAAGAGCAGAGAGATACCATATCTTTTACTGAGCTTCCTCCAATGATAATATCTTGCAAAATTATAGTACAATATCATAACCAGGATATAGACATTGATAAATTCAAGATATAGAACAGGTCCATCACTGCAAGGGTCTTCCATGTTGCCCTTTGTTAATAACATTTAGCTCTCTCCTCCCTACACCTGTCCATAACCCCTAGTAACCATTTATCTCTCTTCCCCTTCTATCTATAATTTTGTCATTCCAAGAATAACATTACAGTATGTAATATTTTGAGATTGGATTATCTTCATTTTTGAAGGCTATTTTTGTGGGATATGAAATTCTAGGATAACAGTTACTTGTATATGAGTATGTGTGCATGCACATGTGTATGCAGCTTTTCTGTGTCCTTTCAGTACTTTGAGGGTTACGTTTCTATTGTTTTCTGACCACTATTATGTCTGGTGAGAATTCAGTGATTATACTTATCTTAGTTCTCTTGTATCTCATGTGTATCTTTTATCTGGCTCATTTTAAAATCTGCTCTTTTGTTTTGGTTTTTAGCAATTAACTATGATGTGCTTAGGTACTTTTTTCCTGATTGGTGTTTTCTGATTGTTTTCAATTTGTGGGTTTATGTCTTTCATCAACTTTAAATCATTCTCAGAAAATATCTTTTAAATATTTGTTCTTCTGCATTCTGTCTTCCCCTTCTTGGACTCCCATTATACATATTTTGGGCCATTTAATACTGTTCCACAAACAAAGACACTATCAGCTATTCTTGTTTTTGGTCTTGTTATGTTTATCTTTTGTTTGCTATTTATTCTCTTTGTATTTTAGTTTGGATAATTTCTATTAACTTGTTCTCAAGTTTACTGATTATTTCCTCTGCTGAGTCACTCTATTAAGCCCAGTGAAATATTTATTTCTAATACTATATGTCTCATTTCTAGCATTTCTAGTCAATTTTTTTTTTTTGTAGCTTCCATATCTCTGAATGGATGGCAGAAATTTGCCACCTCCTCACATATACTATACACTTTTCTGAAAAGGTCATTTAGCACATTTCTAGTTATTTTAAAGCCCCTGTCAAATAATTCCAACCACTGGGCCATCTATGGGTCTACTGCTACTAACTGTTCCCTTCTTCACCATATTTAATAATGTACCAGAACAGTAGAGACTGAAGTAAATAATATTTCCCTTCAGAAAAGCACACTCCTCTTCTTGTGCCAGGCCACCAGTGCAGCTGTGTCTGCACTTCTTGTCAAGTTAACTTTGCTTCAATTCAGTTCTAGCTTCAAATATTTTGAAAGTGGGCTCAGGATTTCCCATTCTTCAGTGCTTGGGGTCCCAGCACTGGCAAGATTCCCAAAACTTCTTCATGTCTCCAAATCACCAATTTTCTAAATCATGAGAGATCTCTCTCTGATTTGCAACTTCAGTGATAGCTTTGCACAGTATTTGGGAATTCTCCTTGCTCTCCAGTGTGGCTCAGGCTTTTGGACACATGTGGAGCTCTCACTCTGTCTGAAATACCTTAGGGATTTCCTTCATCTTTCCCACCCCACCTGCAGCTGTCAGTGCAAAGACTGATGTTTGAGGAGAGGAGGATTCTCTCAGGTCTCTTGTTTACAGCTGGAAAGGGAGGTTGCCTCACATTGATTCATCTCAGCTCTCAGGCTCTGCTTCCCCCTCCTCAGCAGGTAGTCGCCTTGAACTGGGAGGTGGTGCCTTGAACTTCAGGGGAGTCTTTTAGGTCACTGTCTTGACCTCCACTTCAGGTTTTGGCACACTGACCGGCGCGTTTGATGAGGGCCTGTGAGGAAGACTTACTCCATTATCGGGGTTCCTCAGAATTCTACCGTGCCAGCCATATGTGCCACTGTGAGTTAAAATTCATCCTAATTTCCCCTTACCCCCAGCTATGATACATTCCTTTTTCTCTTGCAGCTACATCAAGAATGAGAACTTCTCTCCTCTGAAAAAAATCTTCTATTTTTTAGAGTTTAGTTCACTTACTACTTTTTATTTTCAACTCTCTGATTGGTTTTAGAAAGTCTATGATTTTGTGGCTTATAAATCTTCTTTGAGTCATTAAGTTGAGAGCAACAGTTTCCCATCATTTGTTACATTCTAAAGGAAGAGACATCTTCCATGCCTCTTACTTTCTATTGTCTATTGTTTTGTCTCTCTGAGCTGTTTTCTGGGTTTGTCAGAGCAATCTTGCATAAATTCTCTCATCATTTATAACTAATCTGCTTTTATCTTGTTGCCTGGCTTTATACTTTGAAATATTTATGTGTATTTTTTGTTTTAAAAAATTCCATTTTGTTCTTGTTTAAATCTGTCCAGTAAATTTTTGTAAAACTTATCATTTTGTCAAACTTTCATATTCCTCTTACTTCTTTCAACATATCAATCACACACATTTTATGTATCCTAACCATGATTAGTAAAATATACACAAACTCTGTAAATCTGACTCTAAGCATAGTTTGTTCCTGGGAATTCTCTCATGATGTCTTGATTTTTGTTTTATTTCTCATCTTTTCAGAACTTTTTTGGGTATGAGTATGAATTCATGATCTTTGGAACTTTATCCATGGGAATTCTTTTAGAATTGAACTTAAATAACTTTCCTCTGATGAGGATTTGCACTTGCCTCTCCAGGAACTTGGTAGAACTACGAGGCTGGCATCACTGGAAACAAGTGTGAGGGAATTAAGTTCCACAGGTGATCTCCACTCCTGCCCAAAATTCACAAGTTCAGGCCTTTGAGTAAGAATTCTTGTGGGAGACGCTGGTATTTTTGTTTTTGTTTCTTTGCTTTTTTTCTTTTTCTTTTTCTCTGATCACCCAGAGCTAGGATGAAGGTAGGTTAGGATCCCTAACTTCTCCTCTGGGGCTTTGTTTTGTTTTAGGTTTTTTTTGGCTTACCTTAAAGATTTCTCGTTATGTGAGGCCTGGCTTTTTGGAGTGGGATTATTGCTGATACGACACCCTTTATTCTGGCCCAGACCCTGTCTCCTTGGCCCTTCCACGTGGCCTGTAACCTTCAATCTGCCACCAGAGACTGGTTTGTGCCCCTTCCCCACTAGGGCCAGCACTGCAATGTCCCTTTCCCCGTGGGTGTAAACTTTCTTGCCTTTTTTCACTTCTAAGAGATTCCCTTATTTTCTGCCAGCTCAACTGTTCATTGAAGATATTTCATTCAGCATTTTGGTTGTGTTATTAGCCTACAATTCTGCAGGAATTCTACATTTATCTTGTGTTTCTACTGGGCTCTACTGACAATTCTTGGGCAGGTTTGTGGTTTCCAGTGGCCCTCAGGGGCCATATCTTTAAGGCATACCTCAGGATTTGGGTAAGTGGTGCAAGGATGTTTGTCTTTCTTGGAGAAAGTAACCACACAGTCATCTGGACATGCACTCTGCACAGCTTCAAAGGGAGGAAGCCTGCTTCTTCCATGGGCCACTAAGAAATCACAACCTTAGAAATATTATGTTCACATGATTTTTATGTTAGCCTTCATTGTGGTCACTGTAAATGCTGAAGCAAGTGAATGTAGATATGACTACATTTAAAAATAAACATTATCATTCCTACAAACTCAGTTCCACCCAAATTAAATTTCAAACAAGTCCTTGTGATTTAAAATAAATGCTTAGACATTGTTTCTAATTTAAATGGGTCGTTAGGTAGGAATATATATTTTTGCATGACCAGAAATTGTGTTAATTGTTCTTTGATATTAATATTTTTGTGAGCAAATGTATTATTGTGAGCAAATGTATCAACTTGAACATTTAATGCAAATCCCGGCCCACCCCATTCCTCCATAAAACAGAAACAACAACAAAGATAAAGGCAAAACAAAGCAATCAAACTCATTCCAGTCCAGTGGTGAAAGATTACTAATTCTATAAACTAATAAGCACAAGGGCCCTGCCAAAATGAGTGCAATGTGGTCTCACTTAATACAAAGAAATGTCTCCTAAATTGAAACGTCTTGTGAGGTCAAATTCTCATTATCTGAATGGCATTTCTCAGGGGCATTGTATTTTCTACAGAAAAGAGTTTTACGCCCTACCAAACGTGTTTGGGTGACTCCTATAAAAATATTTTTGTGGTATACTTGTCTCATCATTGCTACAGCAAGCCAAAAAGGCAAGTCCCAGGAACGCAAGGAGCCAGCCGCATAAAGCCATGAAAGAATAGAGAGATTCCCTTCTCAACCTCCCTCTGAGGAACGTGCAAGTACCCCCAGCCCTGGCTCAACCACAGTCATTCCAGGTAAGCGGTACGTGATTACGTTTAAAAGGGACTGTCTGGTTTCTCAGCGCTACCTCTAACGTTCTGCCCTGGAAGCCCCCCCAAGCACGTTAGAAGTGTTGCCACCCCAGCCGATGCCGCCTTTGCTTCTGTGGAAATGTCCCCCCTTAGAGCATATACAGGAGCACGTTGAAGAAAGGATGGCACTGGGTTGATCTGAAATACGACACACCTGGGTTGTGTGCGGGGCAGGAGGCCTCAGCACGGCGGGACTGCCCAGAGCCCGGCTCGTGGCCACGGCGCGGAGCGCCCCCTGCTGGGGGAGGCGAGGTGGCTGCGGCCTCCGGGTGGAGCGGAGGATCCGAGTCAACACATTTTCCACCGAACACACTTGTATAGGATTAATAATGATAATATTAATAATTAAAAAAAAAAAAAAAACCTTGAGAGCCAGGCGAAGGGTTTTTTGAAAAAAAATTTAAGGTTTCTGTTTCCCTGACTCCTTTCTCTTCACTTGGCCACAGTGTGGGGTTGCAATGAAAAGAAAGTCAGGTAAAGAACACCATAAAAGCTCAACCTAGGAATCAAAACCAACCATTCTCAATGACGTAGCTTTCTTCCTAAGAGCATTGAAAAATAGGAACGTACAACTAAAGAAAGCCAGAAAAAAAAAGCAAAGTAAGCTTATAGTTTCTAGACTCATATTCACCTAACTTTAGTTTTCCCAATGCCAGTGTTCATATTTAGAAATTAAAGTGATGCACTTCAAATTTGCATCACAATCCAGAAAACTTACTTCCTCATCACTAAACAAATAAGCTTCACAAACAGAAAGATGCATTTAAAATATTATTCTGGATGATTGCCAATGTGATAGGGGTTGAATTTGGCTCCTTAAAAATACAAGATAGAAAAGGTCACGAGTGCTTTACAAATTCCATTTTCTGCTCCACTGCAGATTTAGCAAACAGATTTTCAATATGCAAATAGAGGATGGCCCTCAGTTACAGGAATTCAGAACTGAAGTTGTCTGAAAGTTGTTTGCACATAGCGTTTAGACGGTACCTCACAATCTTCCATCTTCAGCGAAGGTGTAGCAACCGCAAGGAGATGGCTGTGCGGGAAAACACAGCATGTTTCTTGTCTTTCAAGCAAGAAGAATAACTATTCAAAATCACATTCTGAAAAATGACCTGCGGGAGAGGCGCTTCGTGTTTTTAAAGCACTTCTTTTGCATTTTGAGGCAGGGACACGGTCGTGTCTCTCCCTTGGCGACCACACGTCTCCTGGAAGGCAGCGACATGACTCTAAGAGGACGGGCGGCTGCCACGACATGTGAACCCAGTTCTGCGTGCACGGATGTGTCTCCACACTAACAAGACTCTGGGTTAAGACCCCGTAGTTGGGAGCTTCTTTCCCTTGTAGACTGCTTCCTCGGGGTGATGTGAAAGCAGAAGCTTCGGATAAAACCGTGAGCCGCCTCTGAACGACTGATGCGAACTTCTCAAAGTGACTGGGTGGCTCAGCCCCTCGGAACGCTGGGCCTTCCCCAGCACCGTCCCTGCCTGGCGCCGCCCGAGGCCGGCTGAGCGGAAGACGTTCCCGAAGGCGAGAAGCCTCTCCGTACAGGGCTCCATCGCGTTTCTCCAGAAAGGTGTTTTCCGCAGAGGGTGAGCTCTCCGTACAGGGCTCCATCGCGTTTCTCCAGAAAGGTGTTTTCCGCAGAGGGTGGGCTCTCCGTACAGGGCTCCATCGCGTTTCTCCAGAAAGGTGTTTTCCGCAGAGGGTGAGCTCTCCGTACAGGGCTCCATCGCGTTTCTCCAGAAAGGTGTTTTCCGCAGAGGGTGGGCTCTCCGTAC
>CM052439.1:173397195-173452369 GCA_028533085.1 Varecia variegata
ACTGATACACAGACCTGCAAGGGAACTTCTACTCTTCAGTTCTCCTCTTCCTGATATATAGTTAAATATTTTTAAGGAACTTTAGAGATATAAAGAAAATGCATTAAAGTGAGTTTCTGCTAAGGGCTCTCCATGTTTTACTCTGATCAATTATGTACTACCATCTTGAGAAAAACTTTTGTAGCCCATTTCCAGCTAAGAAGTGGAAAACTCTTTAGGTCTTTGTTTTGCCAATTTACTTTTTCCTAGTCACCCATTCGAGCACAAGGCCAAAAACAGCTCAGGAACCGAATGATGTTTTTATATTGGTAAGTTCATTATAAAATGCCACTCAATTTTAAAAAGCCACTAAAAGGACACTTTCTGCAGCAAAAAAAGGGCTAAATTCAAGTTTTTGTTGTTTGACCAAGACACAATAATACAATCCATATGTCACATGATCACAATAGCCTTAAGTGAAATGTATGTGATTTAGGGAAAAACAACTGTGCAACTGTTTGTTTCTCCTGTCTCCTTGCCAAACGATAAGGAGAGCCTCTTGTCAGTTTATCTATTTTGCGTCTTCTTTACACCTTCCTTTGTATATGAAAGCTGATTAATCTACTTATATTCAAAATGTGTCAAGGCACTTCTCTAGCCACAGTGGCCTTCCTGGGTCAGCCGAGCCCCTCTGCACTCAGCGCACTGACTTCCTCCAGGCAGCTGAGGATGGCAGACGGAACGTTCTTGGAGGCCTCTCTCCGCCAAGCTTCCAGAATCTTGGAAATTTCTGCTGGATTGCTGGGACTCAAGTCACAAAGAGCATATACAGCTGCTAACTGTATGCCCCATGGTATATCTGAAAAGAAATTTTAAGTCAGTTATAATCCAAGAAGATGTCTATTGCTCAAAATTTTAATGGCATCTACTGAAATACTATCCAAATACAGAATCGTTTCTGCTTCTGCCAGCAATGAAAATTAAATAACACTCACAATAAAAAAATTTAAGACCTGTCTACAAATTTAAAAAAATTCATCAAATACATGACTCTATTAAATATCCACTTGAAGTATTTATAAATGGACTTTGGAAATAAAAAACACAATGAAATCAGATAAAATAAAAAACTATCTTTGTACCACAGTTTCACATATTAGATTACAATATATGATTCTAGATTATAGCTAGGTTATAAATTACAGTATATTATTACATCTCTCCTTTAAGATCAGTTTATTTAGTTAAAGCTTAATTTATTTAAATAATTTAGGTTAAATAATGTAGGAGTTATTTAGTTAAAATTTATTATTAACTATAATACAGGTTGAGTATCCCTACTCCAAAAAATCCAAAATCCAAAACTTTTTGAGCATCACCGTGATGCTCAAAGGAAATGCTCACTGGAGAATTTTGAATTTTAGATTTTCAGATTACAGATATTTACAAATATTCCAAAATCCAAAAAAATCCAAAATCCTGAACACATCCCATTTCAGATAAGGAATACTCAATCTGTATTTCAGTTTTCTCCAAATGGGTAAATTAGTACTATTTCAAACAAACAAACCCAACACAAAGCTCACACTTCAAATGCTAATGCTGAAAATGCAGGCAGTACTGTAGCTTTTAAAATTACTTTTCTACCTAATCTATACGCAATGAGAGAAGCAATAGAGCATAGCACATAGTGAGGTCACAACTCAAAAACGTGTTTAACAGTAAAAGCATAAGAAATTAAAAAGACAATCTGAATAAACAGGAGCATGAGGCACCGTTTAAAGACCAGGGCTCTGGCTGGAGTCCGACAGACGGGGGCTAACTGCTGGGGTGGCGCTGCCTCACCTTCTGCAAATTACTCTGCTCTCTGGGCTTTAATTTCCTCAGGTGTAAAATAAGGGAGATGCCCGTTCACCTCAGAGGGTTGTCCTGGGGACCCTGCTATGCTGTGGGGCAGTGCCGAGCACAGTGTCTAACCTACAGCAGGCCCCAACATCGGCTTCTCCTCTCTCCTCATGCTCCTCGCTTCTATGTCATACCCGCCCCAGCAACAGAACAAGTCTGTATCTGTTGGCAAGACAACCCATTAGCCAGTATTCCAGCTACTATCCTTTATGTCAGTGTGCAACCTAAATGGTAAAGGAGTACACTTTCACACGGAAGAAATATGCATCACTTCAGCAGCTATCCTAAAGTCAAAGAAGGTACTTCAGAGAAGGCCCCTTGACAAGAAAGGCTGCGCTCATTAAGCTCAACGTATCAAGTCTCCCACTGAAAACTGAAGACAAAACACCTACCATGTTAAGATTATCTTGGGTGTCATGCGGTATTTAAGATGTCACTTTGTACATTTCTGATAGGATGTTGCTTAACTACATTATTCCTTGATTACACAATATTCAAAACAGAAACCAGATTCATCACTTATAAAGGGCTACTTTGAGTTAAGGTTTTCCCACAACAGAATGAGACATAAAATTACATGCTGTACAAAACGTAAATGTAACAGAAATCTTGCCATGAAGACTTGCTCACAAAGTTTCCAGCCTTCCAAGTTCTCTCCAGATGCTAAATACTCAGTGATACCTGGAACCTCACTGTACATCCCTGCTTTGCACATGTGGTTTCATCTGGCCATCAGTACACAGCAGGCCTCGCAGAGAGCCCAGGTTAAATCACTTTTTGGGGATCACATGGCACAGTTTCTGAGACAGAATGTTAGCTCCAGGGGGAGAAGAGAGTTCCCTCTTCCTTAGAGAAGCACTGCCCAGCAGGGCGAACTACTGCCATTTAAATAAACAAACACACAAAACCCAGACACACATTCAAATACTCATGCTGAAAACGTTTTTGCAAATATGCCCTAGTGTACAAGGCAGCAAGAGAGGCACAGAGCACAGCACATAGTAAGAATTCCAAAAATGGTTTAATAAGGGAACACAAGTGATTCACAAGTAATTTTAACAAATAAGAGTTTTACCTTCATCCTGAGCATGCTGTATAAACATACCAATAACTGAACTAATATTTTTCACAGCAGATGGAAATCCTTCCTTCAAACCCAATTGGCCTAAACGACCTAGGGGAAACACAATAAAACAAAAGGTAAATAGTCTTTGGTTAAACGTTGATTAACTTTTCATAATTTAAAGCACCACTGTCTTACAGGAGGTGATCAAAATACCCAATCTCTACTTTTACTTCACACGTATGTGATGATATACAATGTGTTGCTTTCCCAGCTAAGTTACGACGTCATCAACGGAATCCAGAAGGAATGTAGGGCTATCGTGAAATGGCTAATAGGCACATAGATCAAATAGAAGACAGTGGTCCAATCAAAATATGCATTTTTGGTTCTAACACTTTGGCAGCTGCTGTGATAATAAAGAGCAGCAGTTCTCAAGTGTGGTCCACAGACAACCTGGAGTCCTCAAAGTCAGAACTATTTCAGAACAATGCTGAGAAGTTGCATGCCTTCTTCCCAGAGCCAAGGTGTGGGCTGATGGTGCAAAAGCAACAGCAGATCAAATGACCGGACTCTGAACACGTGTCAAGATAGTGGCACCTCACTGGACGGCAGTCATTCTTCATCACCAAGCGCCCACAGTCAAAAAGGGGAATTTCACTTAAGAATGTCCTTGATGAGGCAGTCACAACTGTTCTCACTAAATCTAGGCCCCCAAACACAGAACTCTGCAATATTCTGTAGACAGCCAGGAAGTACACATGCAGCTCTCCCCTGCGCACCCCACACACTGGTTGTGGTGAAGAAAAGCATTTGTGGAACTGTTGTGTTGTGAGTGAAACCAGGTGCTCTTCCCATGGAACAACACTTTTGATTGAAAGAACTGACAAACTATGAGTATTTGGAATGAAGCAGACATCTTCTCAAAAATGAACAAAGTGAGCCTGTAACGTCAAAGAAATTTATCATCATGGTCAATGATAAAATTTGACCCTTTAAGGCAATTAGAATTATGGAACAACTTCCACCAGTGACCCTGAGCTTCACAACTTTCCAATGCTTAAGACTTTTCTGTGATGAGATTGGTGCTATTGTGTTTTGGGGGGTATTGCAGACATTTGGAAGATCTGTGTGAATCTCTTATTTTCCAAGTGAACAATGAGGGTTACAAAATCATATATGGACAAGAGGATCCCTTCAACATGAAAGCTAGACCAATGGATTTTAGTATAACAGAGTACAAAAAGCTCACTGATAAGGTTTCAGATTTCACACTGCAACTAACCTTTGAGAAATTACTACTTGTTGAGTTTTATTGTAGTATCAAAGAAGAACATCCATAATTACTGAAAGGGCTATGAAAATACTCTTCCCTTTACCAACTACATATTTGTATGAGGATGGATTTTTTCGTATATTCAACCAAAACAACATATTGCAAGACACTGAATGCAGAACACATAATGAAAAACCACCTGTCTTCTATCAAACCAGATAGTAAAGAGGCTTGCAACAAGGCAACGTCATTCTCATTATTTTTTGTTTGTTTTGGAAATAACAGTTACTTTTCATTAAAAATGTCATTTATGTTAATGAGTATTACTATTAATTTTAAATGAATAACTACATTATTTTTAAAATTTCTTAGTTTCTTATTTAAATAAAATACAATAAATATTGATATAACCTGGAGTAACAAAAGTTCTTCGAGAGTTCTCAATAATGATTAACAGTATATGGGGTCCTGAGACCAAAAGGTATGAGAACCAAAGAGATCACAGGGCAGCTAAATCTACTGAAGGCTAAGACAAGCAGGGCAGCATTGGCATCAGTCATCCAGTCCCCTCATGTTTGGAGCATTCCTTTATTCCAGTGGCTCTCCCATGGATGTAAGCTCGCTCCAAGGTGGAATCCTGTTCCTTCCATCAAGGCAAAGCTCTCATCTTCTTTTATATAGGAGAAAGACTCTGGAACATATCTTGGATGCACTTTCAGGATAATACTATATTGTATGCTCATTGTTCTGTGTTCACTGACTGACCTCTGACCTTTTTTCTCTTGCCCAAATTCCTTTTTAAGAGGCCTAGTGAGTCATGACTACAAACAATAAAAGCTCACTAAACAGGTTTTATTAAGCCAGATAATGTGGTTTACTTTCCAACTTCAATCCAGTATAGCAACACATAACAGATAGAAGACCCCTTTATCTTAATTCAAGCATTCCTTTCTACTGACTCCACGTCTTTAGACAAAGCTCAACTCTTTCAAACAATTGCCAACTAAAGAATACCTAAAACCCACCTATGACTTGTAAGCCCCTGGATTGAAGATGTCCTGCCTTTTCAGGCTGAACCAATTGTACACCTTCCATGTACTGATTTCCGGTTTTACCTGCAATTCCCATCTCCATGAATGTCTAAAACCAAACTGTTACCTGGTAGCTTCAGGTGCATTTTCTCAAGACCTCTTGAGGGCATGTTTCCCTGGGCCAAGGTCACACACGTTCAGCTCAGAATAAATCTGTTTAAATTATTTTAGAGAGTTTGGGTTTTTCTACCAACATCTTATTCTCTCTCAATACTATATCCCATGGGTTTATATGTGAACCCAGTACATGAACCTCCTTTCTATTTTAAATATGAAGAAACTGAGGCATACAGCATTTGAGTAACTTCTATTACTTTGTATCACCTATAGGAACTAACTTAGTACTGGTTACACATACCCTATTTTGATATTTAAGCAGATATACAGTAAATAATTACTGATCAAACAATATTAGGATTAGGAATTAGGAATATCTATGATGACACTTTAAATACCTGAATAATTCCTAGGCATCCTAGGGAATTGAAAAGTAATTTACTTCAGAGATCAGAAATTTTAGGTTACTGACCACTTTTAAATATCTCTTTGGGCCAAAACAGTGGCTCATGCCTGTAATCCTAGCACTTTAAGAGGCCAAAGTGGGAGGATTGCTTGAGTCCAGGAATTTGAGACCAGCCTGAGCAATGCAGCGAGACCCCTGTCTCTAAAAAAAAAATTAGCAGGGCATGGTGGTACACCTATAGTTCCAGCTACTTGGGAGGTTGAGGCAAGAGGATCTGTTGAGCCCAGGAGTTTGAGGTTGCAGTAAGCTGCGATGTACTGTAGCCTGAGCATCAGGATGAGACCCTGTCTCAAAAATTTACATGTATATATCTTTACAATTAGATCAAACTGCTAACTGTATGCCATTGGATCTGTCCTCTGAAACAATCTACCAAGGGCATTAGATGCATAACTAATAGCAGAGAAAGGGGCATGTGCCTAACACAGCTATGGGATCATTCAGCCAGGGGTTTTGCAATTCTCAGATAATATACGATCATGTTACAATGGCTCCCTTTCTTTCAATGAAAAGCACATAATGAAACCGGGTTTTATAAGCTATTTAAATTAATGGAGCTATCAGGAGTAAAATAAGAGGAAATTATGAGCCTGGGGTAGATGATTTGGGAAAAAAGACTCAATACATGGTGACTTGACAAAGATGACAAACTGGTTAAATGATGGGAAGCAAAGTCCCTACAGAAGGTATGTGAGGGAGTCCAGGACCATTCAGCTGTATTAGAATACAAATAAGAAATGTGGAGCTACTTTCAATGTCAATGACAATTCACTCCACAGCACAGTCACAAAGCCAGGACAACCTGCTAAGATGAGTCTACAGGGCGGAACTAAGCCCAAGATAAAGATCCCAGGACTCTCTTTCATTCAAGATTTTAGATGCAAATATGCTAAGGAAGGGGTAAGTTGAGGCAATTTAAAAAAAAAAAAAAAAAGTTGAAAAACCTGGCAAGATAATGGCTAGAAATCAACAAGTAACGGCTACTTCAGTCTGACCTAAAGAAACCTGACATGTGAGACAGTTTTCCTAGCTTCTAGGTTCCAGTTAATACCCAGTAGGCCGTATCATTCAGGATTCAGGAAAAACCATGGTATTACACAGCTTTACACTCTACTGAATCCAGTGGTGGAGAAATTATCCTTGCTCTGCTACCTTCTCACTGAGTGGCCTCAAACAAGGGCTTAATCTTTCTCAGCCTCAATTCTGCCAAGAAATGAAGAGTGCAAACATTAGATCCGGTTCTATCACTCTTCCATATTTCTATGCATCTAAAGCAATTCAAGCATTCCACAAAATGGTCTTTAATATATTATTGTTAAGGTAGGTCAGAGTAAACCCCATTTAATAATCATGTATGACCATTTGCTAATAGCAATGTTCATATCTCAATCTAACATTAGATAATATTAAATTGGATTGACAGAAAGCCTGTTTCATTTTCCATGGAGTAAAAACCTCATTACAGGACCTTGCAAATTTTAAATCAAGAATAAAGACAATTCCCCTATTTTATGAGTGATTGGTGTGTGACTTTGGTTAAATCATGGCTTACCAACTTAATTTTTTATTTATCAATTCTTCAGTCAAGGCAAGCTTCAGAAATGGTGAGAAAGTACACTAACAGAGTTTCTTCTTAAAAACAGCCCTTACTCCTTACCCCTCAGCCTGCACTATTGCCCTCACCGCCCAGCAACTTCTGGGCTCTGGGCTGGCATCAGCGCATGATACTGTGGCACCAAAAAGACCAAGAGGCTGAGTGGGGTAGAGCTGAGCTGCTCTCTAGCACTGGCCACCCCCAGGTCAGCCCCACGTGTCCCAGCCTCTCCAGGCCTGTCTTGCTCATGCATGCCAGCTCCATCAGCAGACCCAAGTAGGGTTTACTCTTCCTGAATTTGCTTTTATTTTCCACATTATACTTTTTTACTAATTACCCATCCTTTGAACTGTATTTCTATATTATCATCCTATTATATGGTATTGCCAATTATGCCTTATTAATTATATATTATTCTTATTCTCCATAATATATAATTGTATTATAAATATATAACATATCACTGATATAAATACACACATATTACTCTAAATAATATGTATTCTCAAATAGTCATAAATTATTTGTCTATTTCTTAACAGCCAGAATTTTAAAGATTTAAAGTACAAACTAGCTTTAATCTGACAAAAATTACAAGTCACGTTTTTCCCTATAATTATACATTGTTTTTAAACTATTAATACATTCTTATTAATTCACATATGGGTTAATTTTAAGGTATATATTTGAATGTACTTCTATAATCTTGTACAGTTTTGTTTGAAAGAGTTTTATGACATCTAACCAAAATTAAGTACAGTCATGCGTTGCTTAGCAACAGGGATGCATTCTGAGAAATGCATCATTAGGTAATTTTGTCTCCTGTGAACACCATAGAGCACACTTACACAAACCTAGATGGTACAGCCTATTATACACCTAGACTATAGGGTACAGCCTATTGCTCCTAGGCTACAAACCTGTACAGCATGTTATGTACTGAATACTGTAGGTAACTGTAACACAATGGTAAGTACTTTTATATCTAAACACATCCAAACATAGGAAAGGTACAGTAAAAATATGGTGTTATAATCTTAAGGGACCACCATCACATATGCATACAGCTTTTGAGTGCATGTGCTATCTCATTTAAGGCAATCATTACCTTTTCCAACCCCACTTTATCACTGGCACTCCTACAGGGCTTTGCAGACACAACTCTAAACTCATCCTATCAGAACGTCACAGAATGGAGCCTGAGAATCTGTATTTTAAATAAAGCTTCTCAGGCAATTTGGATGACAAACCAAATTTGGTAACTCCAGATGATACAAGCTAATTGGAAGAGGCACTGGGCAAGTCACAAAGAAGAACCTCATGTACGGCTGACCCTTCTCTATAAACATCAAGGGGCCGTTTCCACTGTGGTATGTGGCCGGTGACCACAAAAAATACAATCTTCATTCTTACTTCCTCGCTAGTTACAACTAATAAATACAGAAATACAACCACTCCAAAATAAACAGCAAACATTATCATATTTTAAAGTGTGACTTTAAAAATATTACATTCCTTGGAAAATTCCATAGATACTTCATCTAGGTCAACATCAATATATTTATAGACTTAAAACATCTCTAACTTTTTAGATTCTCAAAACGATTTCATAATTTAGAATGAGTCCAAAGTATGAATAATTTTTCTTGAATTCCTAAGAGAAGCTGCTATTAAAATTGGAATGTCCACTACTAGCCCTTCTGTGTTCCCTACTGCTTTGCATCTATGACACAAATTGTTCCTGAGGATATCCTGAGCTGAGGAACTCAGCAAAATAGTTTGGGGACTGTGCCCCACTGGGCACAGGTTATTTATTTCCACTTCTGTGCCTCTGTTTATCTTTTCATATATCTCTTCTGAATTCTTATATAGTCTTTAGCAATCATTTGGTTCTCACACTCTTATTTAGTAACTTGACTCCAAGTGTATTTTTGGTTATTTCCAGTGAAATCAGGTGTCTACCTGTCTACCTGGTAACCAGGTTTTTGTCTTTAACCATTTTATATATTTACTTAACACAATGTTGCTACATCTGCATGTGAAGTACACACAGAAAGGAATGCAAATTTGCTGATATAGTAACAAAAGTTTCAGGGATATTGCAATTCATATATCCTAGTGTGTATATATATATATATATGTGGGTGTATGTGTATTGATATTAGCATCTGAGATGCACAAGTTCAATTATAAATAAAATGGACTAATGTAAAAAATCTTAATCTCTGACAAAAGTGGATAGAACACTAATTTATAAAGAAACAGGAGGAAATTAAGCACAAAAGTCTCTACCCTGACTGTTGTGAAATCAGTCATTACGGTGAAGTTTTGAAGTCATCATATATTATTATACACTTACGCGCTGACCAGGATATCATCAGTTACAATAAAAAAGATCAACAAAACAACTCACCAATGAGCCTCAGTATTGATGCTATAATAATATCAGGAATATATGCAATGTTCGCATGTCCTTTTCTGTATTTTATCCACTTATCCATTACAGGCCACAGCTCCTTACTATAAAACAACAAGAAAAGATGTATACTCACCATCACTTAAATTATAAGAACTTATCTTCTAAATGGTCCATAGGCAATTAGTGAAAAAGAGTAACTGCTAATGATCTAACATTTTAAGTTAAAATAAGAACAGGTATTGGAAGCTTACATCTTCTCCAACTATTCAGGATATCTGTGCCCACACTGACTTAAAAGAGGCTACAAAAGTACATGTTTTCATCATTCTGTTTTGACTCTTTTTATATGGCATAAAGAAGCTGAACAGTGTCCCCAAAGTCACAGAACTAAGAAGTGGTGGAGTCTGCATTTTCGTTTGGACCCTCTAGGCACTTAAAGCAGTCCCTGAGTTCCAGAAGCCCACAGTTGCCTGGGAGGATCACAGACAAATAAAGCTATGTGTGTAAAAATAGCTAAAGCAAAGGAAAACTATAATGTCGATAATCAAAACGCACTTTACATGGACAAAAAAAATCTTTCCACTGACTGAAAATAGTACCAATCCCATATTGTTTTCTCTTTTTTTTCAAAAATGTATTTACTTTTTGCAAGGCATTCACAATATATCACTAGAAAATTTAAATGCAAACAAAAGAAAAATAGAAATTAAAAGACCCCAAATAACCCAGTCCCTGATAATTATTACTCTCCTAATTTTGGGCTTTTCTTCCAGATACTTCTTGCTCTCTCTGTGGATGTAAACAACCTGGAGAGAGCCAGGAAGTGCTGAGGAAGGGAACAGGGTGTGCAGTTGCCCAGGCAGAGACCCCTTGTATTTGACACTATCCTCACCACTGGTGGGGGGGATCGTGGACAAAACAGCTCTGACGGGGACAGAAGGGCCCCTGCCTCTTGGGCGCCCATGAAAAGCCACAGGGACATGAGGCCCACAGCAGGCCCTCACATACCATCACACAGACTGGCATTGGACAGACCGTTCTGTCACCGTCTTACTTAGTAACAGACTGTGAAACACTTTTCCATGTCCATACATAAAAATCCACTTATAGCTTTGTATTTTAATGCAGCTATTATCTCATTGTGTAGCTTTACCATGATTCAATTTCTTATTGTTTGACATTTAGATGTCTAATCTATTCTTAGTGTCAAGGGACTGAGAGAGAGTGACAGACACCCCTGGACACAGATGGATCCTGGCACAAAGTAATTTCCATAGAATATATTCTTCAAGTATCTAAATGATATGGATTATCAACCCTTTGACATACCCTTTTTATGTCACAAACTCCCTTGTATCAGCCTTTCTCAGCATCATTAACACGTACAGAAAAATTATTTGAGTATCAATTTTCTCCTAGAGGTGGCACATAGATAGTGCCAGGGCTATAGATGCACAGAGAAAAGTTAATTTATTATAAACAATGGATGCCTAAGAGTATCATGCTTAATTCTCTCCCAGGTGAGAAGAACTGCTAACCTATAATTTTGAATATTTCTGTTGCTTTGGGATTTCTTAGAGTATCTGGATGTTAAGATAATAATCATTACATTTCATTCGACACAGGTTTGCTGAGTGCCTCCCTCGCGTGGGCACTGTTCTACATGCTGGGGCTGTGCCAGTGGACCAAATAAAGCCATCCCACTCCTACTTCCTGAGAGTCATTTCTACTGGGGACAGAGAGAATAGAATAAAATAAAAAGTAGTGATAGACACTGAGGAAAAGTAAAGCAAGGGAATGCGGTAGTGTTACAGGTCTATTAAGGGTAGTTTACTCTTTCTTATCCAAATAACGTCATCTGTAAATGTTTCAGCTGCCTTATACACTTCAACAAAAAAATGATTCAAACCACAATGCAGCATTCAAAAGAATATCTTACAATACAAATAATCCAACTTTATTTGAGTTAGCCAAATAGCAACCTTATGATGTTATCATGTGTCCAAATCCATTTCTGATGGCAGCAGAGCAGATCAATGGCAAATATGTATTCCCACGTATTATCACTGAGGTCTTCACCAAATTTTTCACTGGGCTGAAATTCTGTTTTTGGACATAACTGTATGGTCAAAAGCAGCTTAGAAACCATGAAGCCAACATCTACAGGAGCATTCTAGCAAATAGAGAAAAAACAAAATAAACTTTGGAGTCTCAAATATAATACATCTTTTGTTAGTTATCTCAAAGAATAAGCATCTTATAAAATAGCTTTTTGAGATAGTTGTTGTTTGAATAAGGAACTATGTTTATCTTAGTCATAATACTTATCATGAAATGATTTTAGCATGGTAGTTGATCAGCCAGATGATAAAGCCGTAGGTAGGAAGCAGAATCCAATCAGGTAGAAAAGAGCTTAGCTGTAATCCAGATTCAAACGAACAGAACATTGTCATCAACCCAAATAAAAGAATTCAAGTTATAAAGTTAGTTATAATAAAAATAAAAAGATTAAACCTTTAAAAAAGTCTTGTTTGTTTGTTTGTTTGTTTGTTTTTGAGACACAGTCTCACTCTGTTGCCCAGGCTACAGTGCAGTGGCATCATCACAGCTCACTGCAACCTCAAACTCCTGGGCTCGAGCGATCTTCCTGCCTCAGCCTCCCACGTAGCTGGGACTACAGGTGTGTGCCACCACGCCTGGCTAATTTTTTTCTATTTTTGGTAAGAGATGGGGGTCTTACTCTTGCTCAGACTGGTCTTGAACTCCTGACCTCAAGCAATCCCCCCGCCTCAGTCTCCCGGAGTGCTAGGATTACAGGCATGAGCCACCATACCAGGCCTAAAAAATTCTTTAAGTTCTGTTATCTTTCTGACACTGTAGATCAGCCTGCCTTTTCCAGAAATTCATAAAATGGAATCAGACAGTACTAAATTCTTATGTATAGCTTTTTTCACACTTCTGTATAATGTTTTTTGATATTTATTCACATTATTATGTATGTTAGTAGTGTGAACACTCCTTTTCACTGCATAGTACTCCATTACATGTATATAACACTGTTTATCAACTCGCCTATCAAAAGACTTCTGGGTTATTGCCAGCTTTTGGCTATTGTTATTTAAAAATTAGGTTGCTATGAACATTCATGCATAAGTCTTAAATATAAATTTCATTTCTCTTGAAGATACCTAGAAGTGGAATTGCTGGGCCCTTTGTAAGAAAAGATTTAACTTTGTAAGAAGCTGCTCAACTATTTTCCAGTGGCTGCATGTTAGCATTCCCAGCAGCACTGTATCAGAGTTTCAGTATAAAAATAACACATATGTAATACAGGCTTAGCATACTCAGTACAACAAAAGGCTTGGGTTTGGAAATTTGCTTTATTATATGAAAAACTCAGTATGTTAACCTGTGGCCTGGGCATAAATATTCTGAAAGATTTTGATCAAGATTTCTATCAGATAACCCACAACCAAATCATGGTCCCAGATAATCTACCCAACAACTGAAACTCAGCCAAAGTGGTAAATATCCCCCTTAGGCAAGTCAGTGACTTTGCAACCTGAGAAGACACAGAAATAACTTTAGACACAAAGAAAATCAAATCTATATATTAACTCTTTTGTATTACATATTTAAGAATATATTTCACAATAATAGTGAATATGTGATAATCTGTATGTGTGTTATGTATCTGCATAAAAGGGCTGAGAATCCGCTATGTTTAAGTTGTGGTTCTAGTCTGAAGTATTTGATATTAGAATCATGATTTTAATTAGAAATATTAAAGAGAACATAATTAAGTTTGTAAACAGTGTTTGAATATTTACAACACCTCTACATCCTCTATTGACATTTAACATTCAAGAGCTGCTTAAAGTGCTTAGAAAGATTTTGCTTATTAAATTTGAAGGTCTAGTTTCAAGTATTTTTGAAGAATATATTTTATGTTTAGGAATACTTTAAAAGTTTAAGATAATTAAATTTTAATAGTTTATAAATGATTATTCAGATGTTAATTTGTTAAATATATGAATTGAAGTAACATTAATCAATAGCAAAAGTAAAAACATTGTTACATTTGTCACAATTACTTGATTTATAAATGAAACAAGATTTATGAATTTAAAGGCTTTTTAAAAAGGCTTATAAATTTACAACTTTAAAATTGAGTAGTAACTTAAGCCAAATAGTCAATTCCACAGATAGAAACCCTTAAGGATCTTATCAACTCCACTGGAAAAACTTGGGGGACACACCACCCACACAGGCCAACTCAGGGAAATACTTCCTACCATGGCAATAGTAGGAATTCCTAATTTTAAAAACTGAAAATAATTTAGTAATTTGCATTGAAGATACTATACACTTTTGATTTCTTTTAAACTAGCAGTATTATGTTTAATAAGTTTCCTTCTATTTTCTATTCTAGGAATAATCCCATGGGGTTTCTTCTTTATCAATTATATTGATTTCCTGATTCTGAATTCTCCTTATTTTATTAGGATAAACTCTAAAGTATTATTCTTTGGCTACATTATCAAATCTCCATTTTATTTGCACTGTTTACACCTAAATGCCTCATTGCAACTGGCTTTTTTTGTCTTATGCTATTTTTTATTGGGTTTAATATTACAAATGAACAAGGGACTTTCAATTTGCTCTTATGCCCGAAATAGACTGCAATTACTTGGTTCTTTAAAGGTTAGACAAAAATTCAGGTGGCACCTATACATGTTTTGTTTGTGTAGTAAATTTTGAATCATCATTTCAATCCCTTTCCTATAATTAATAACTGGTCTAGTAACGTGTTCAACCCCCAAAGCCATTTTTGAAAATTTTTATTTTACTGGGAAATCATCCCAGGTCTCCCAATCTGTTGCTATGGGGTTAGAGGTAGTCGTCCTCTCATTCTTTATTCTGTATCTTCTTTCCCATTTCGAATCTTCAATATTTCTGTTTTTCATTAATCAAGGCTGAGTTACCTATCATTGGCATTTTTTAAAGGTAGTATTTGTACCTTCTATGTGTTTTGTTTGTCCTCTACTTCATTACTGTTACTTTTTAAACTTTATTCCTTTTTCCTAGATTCCTTGTCATATTTCTAATTTTTAAGATGAGTATCAGCCAACTTCATTTATTCTCTGCTTAACAATGTAAAATATCTTAATGAGTATATGTTTTCCAAAAAACTAGAGATCTTTAAGAGTTTTCCTTTTCACTGACTTTTAAAACTGTGATTTTACTTTTCATATTTTGTTTCCAGAATGTCCAAGACTATGTATTCTCAATTTCAAAGTAAATATAAGTATTTTTTATGAAAGCTTTGAATTATTTGTTTAATTTTATTGAATTATTACCAAGAAATTTTGTTTTTTAAATCTTTTTTTAAAAATTAATGTTTTCATTTGGCCAAACTTATGACTGATTTTTGTTAATGTATCATGGACATAAGAAAAATATATATTCTTCACACACATTTACTTTTTATGTTATTGAATTTTTCTATGTCCTTATTTATTTTTGTTTACCAGATCTGCTTAATTTTATACAAGAGCATTTGGAAATCTTTTATCATAATGGTATTTTTCCCCAAGTATCTCTCACCTTTCTTACACTTTCAACTTCATATTTTTATTTGCTATGATATTTAGTAAATAAATGTATTTATTAAAATAATATTTTCTTTAAAAGTAGTGTCTTTTACCATCAAATCACCATCTCCTGGTGAATTATGAACAGGCAAAAGGAGATGGGCTCTGGAGTGCACATGGAAGGACCAGGCAAGAGCAGGGGCGTCCCTGGGAGGTAACCCCACAGAGGCAGGCAACTTTCCAGAGAGGACACGTGTGGGGCTGCAGGTATCCACAGGTAGGAGTCATGAGGTCTTTTCTGATGCTAAATGACTGACTGGAATTAGTGACACTACCACATGTGAATATACTCTGGTGCATCTAGATAGACTTACTTCTCAATATTTACCTAATTTTTAATCATCAATAGACCTTTCCTTTACTTTTTATAAAAAATAAAAGCCTAATGACCATTAACATTAAAAAGTACTAAAAACAAAAAGCAAAATAGCATATAAAATTCCACTCCACACTAAGCCAGGAGAAATTTTTTAAAGAGGAAAATAAAACATGCTAATTGAAAAAAAGAACAAATTCAAAAAACCAACCTCTTATTGACATCAGTACCTCTTCTTAAAGTTTATTGTCAATTGCATTCTCATTAGATAAAATCTATGAATGAAAGAACACCCATCTAGATACTACTTTAACATGTCAATAACTAAAGAAAAAATAATAAAAGGTAACATGGGAACAATGTACTTAGAGGAAAAACAAATTGGATCAACTGGAAAGAAAAGTACAGAATAACAGATTCAAAAAAATTATAATAGAAAGGAATTGAGATATCAATTTTTTTACCTCTCCAAGTGCCTATTGTAGAATCATAATTTTACAGCTCCTCCAAGCCCTTTATACATACATGCATATGTATGGATTTTATCATCAGTCATAAATTAGTGTATAAAACAAACTCTGTTAAATTAACACAATACATAGGTCTATAATTCTTCCCCAAATGTCTCATGCATACTAAATGAACAAAATGCATAAGGCTAGGCTAAGTTCATATGCTGAAGGATCTAACATGAAGAATAGCATCTCTATATATAACATTTATGTAAGATCTACAAGTAAGGCATTATAAGACATAAAAACAAAGCTCACCTTTTCCCAATTAAGAAAAGCTCTCAAGCAGTTCAGAACCTCTCCTTTAGCACGCTGCCTGGCAACTAACTGCATTGCTTTATTAATCACCGACTGAGAGAGAAATACATCATGCCACATGTTTGCAATAAACAAAGTCAATTTCTCAGACTCTGGAAAATCTATGAGAAAGAAAATTATGCAATAAACCTTTATGTCTTATCAAGTGAATAAATTACAAACTAAGAATAAATTTTATTAATTTCACTGGTGCCTTGAAAAGCATCGTGCAGCTGAAGGGATTATAAAGAGATAGCCCAGATGAGGCTCTGGTCTTGATAATTTCAAAATCTCCTGCTTTTTTTTTTTTTCTTTTTGGCAAACTTTCTTTACATTTTAAATATAAATGTTCAGGAAAAACTCAAAACATTTTGAGATTTTTCTAAAAAACACCACAGCAGTCAACACAGATTTCTGTGACCATGTGTGTGTGGGTGGGGTCCCCCCATCAAGCAGCAGGCACCAGTTGGGTGTCCTCTAATTCAATTCCAACGCTATCTACCTGGAGACAGCATCAGATCCCACAGACTGAGGCACAGCCGTCAAGACTACCCCTGTTCAGGACCAGTTGCAAGTCCAGGCCTCTGGAACTTCTGACTGACCAGCTATAAATTAGGGATCCCATGACACCCTCTCTGGGTTTGATAAATTCACTGGGGCAGCTCACAGAACTCTGGGAAATACTTACCTTATGTTTAACAGTTTATTATAAAGGATATTACAAAGGACACAGAGAGATGCGAGAGGGAGGTATGGAGGAAGGGACCGGGAGCTTCCACACCCTCCCTGGGCATGCCACCCTCCAGGAACCTCCACGTGTTCAGCTATCCAGAAGCTCTCCAAACCCAGTCCTTTTGGGTTTCTCATTATACAGGCATGATGGACAACAGTGTACAAATGTGATTGTATAAAAAGGGTATGATCTCATATCCTTTCTCTAACAGCCTGAGTGGGGACACCCAGCAAGGTCTGTCTGTTCAGATCCTTCTTGGCCTCTTTGTGCAGCATTCCTTTCCCCAGGGTATGGGGCAGGACCCTCTCTGGAATGAGGGTCTTAGAACCCACCATCAGGTTAGAGTCCTGCCTTGGACAGGTGAAAGGAGGGCAGGAGAAGGTCAGAGAGAGAGAGAGATTCTGTTTCCTGAGGCCTAAAGCACCTCAAGATTATAACTAGGCTGCAGGAGTTATGAGCCAGAAACCGTAAATGAAAACATACATATAAAATATCACAATACTACACAAATATACAGCTCTGTATGACAAAAGAAAAACTCTAAAACATAAAGAAAAGGCAAAAATTCTCCAAACTTCCTCAGTCCCAGAATTCTCCCATTTGATATGTGTCAGTACAGGCAATTTTTATACATTTGCACAAGTTTAACTTACTCATAGAACACATAAAGTTTTTGCTTTGAAGAAAAAAATATTTTTTTATAAATTCTGGATAACAATCCTTTTGCTGCAAATACCTTCTCTTACTCTCTGGTGTGTCTCTCTTTTTTTAATTAACTTAATTGAAGTATAGTTTACATACAATAAAATACAATCTTAAGTAAACAGTTCAAGGAATTTTGACAAATGAATAAAGTAACATAACCAACACCATTACAATCAATACTCATTGCCCCAAAAGCTCTCTCGCTCTGGCACTATGCAGTGAAATCACCTCACTCCAGACACAGAGAACCCCTGATCTCCTTTTTGTCGGTATAAATTAGTTGGCCCTTTCTTAAATATTTATGAATGGATTCATGTACTGTGTGTTGTTTTCTGTCTGGCTTCCCCACTCAGCGTAATGTTCTTGAGATTCACCCATGGTGCTGCATACCTCAGCAGTCTGTTCCTTTGTATGGCTGAAGAGTATCTGGCCATTTAGCTTTTTAGTTCTCTCTGTTCTACATTATCTATTGTCGTGCATCTCAAAAGAGTGTGTAGGTCAAAGGATAAACTTTAAAGCCCATGTTTATGTGGTGATGCTTCCTCCTGTCACAGGACTTCTGCACGTGTTTTTCCCTCTGCCTAGAATTCTCTTCCTCGCTCTCCAGCTATGTCCTTTCTGTGCATCTTCCCATCTCAAGTTTAGAAGTCACTTTAACAAGCAAAGCTTCACTGACCCTCAGACCGTGGCAAATCCACCTTCCTCAGTACAATTCATTCATTCAACAGATACTTCATCGCTGCCAACAACAAATTTTTCTGGGGTGGGGACAGTGTAGAGACAAAACAGATAAAGCCCTGTCCTTACAGCGTGTGCCACCTGGTGACAGAGATAGCAAATAAGATTTATGATGTAATAAGGGGTGGTAAGTGCCACAAGGCAAATAGAGGAGAACAAGGGACATAGAATGACTAGGGAAGTATGTGAAGTAACGGAGTGAGCCACCACGAAGTCCAGGGAAGCAGGGGACAGAATGAGAAACCTGTAAGCACAGAAGCCTGAGCTAAGAACAAGCTTGCTCTGGTTGAGGAAGAACAAGAAATCCAGTGTGGTCTCGGCTGAACCACACCCCTCTGGTAGGACCGTAGGTGGGTCCTACCACCCACCACTAACTCCACGGTTTGTGTGCTGTGACTACGTACGGCCTGTCGGCCCACTGGACAATCATATCTGCAACTGATTTTGGTCACCACAGAACTCCTAACACTGAGCATGCACTCCATAATGATTTGTTGAATACATGAGTGACTGAAAGAGTAAACAAAGAAATGAAATGGGCAACTAAAACACTTAGCAGCTTCATTCACAACACTAAAAGTGATGGATATACTCAATTGTCCTACTTATAAACCCCATAAACATGTTAGTAAAAGACTTTCTGATGTATTAATATTAAGTTGCATTGTTGTATCATTTTATGATTTTAAAACACTGACGATTTAATATAATGAAGAATACCTCCCAATCGGATCCATTAGCAGAGACTGAAGAAAGAGCAGAGAAGGGAAAGACACCACAGGACAGCCCTCATGTTCCCAACTCCTTTCCAGCTCTCTCTGATCCACTCTTCTCTCCAGCTTAGCAATTCATCTTAGGGTTGCTGCCCTTTCTAGCTAGTGGCACAGAATTTCGGCTTGTCACTTACTTTAAAAGTATTTCCACAGTTATGGAAACTATATCTGATTCTAAAGCAGCTGTACAGGGTATAAAACAAATATGCAGTGATGAGAGATACTCTATTTACTTATAAGCGGAAATGTATGTATGGACATACGTAAGTTTAAGTAAATTCTCCTACTGAAAACCAGGAACAGCTGGGTATAGCTAAAGCTATTGAATGCACAAAACATAATTTTAAAAAACACACAACAATCACATAGCTGAAAATATAGATCCAAGTATAATACGGTAAAAAAGGCAACAGTATATTTTTAATACAAAAATGTTGCAATCTAAACATACCTTCCTTGAGTAGGCTATAGCAAAACAAGCGAGCTCTTTCCAAGTCTCCAAGTTGCCGACAAATACCCACATACACTCTGCAGAGGGCATGAATGTAATTGTGGTCTGTAGACATCTTCTGAATTTTTAGTTCTGAGAGAATACAGTGAAGCAAGCACTCTGCTAAATGCTGAATTGGAAAAAAAAATAAAAGGCTTATTTATCTTTCACCTACCTAAGAATAGCTAAAAACTACAAAATTATGTATTTATTGGAAAAATAAAACTTGCACAATTATCAGAAGGTAGAAGAAAACAGGTAAAAAACTTGATGAGAATGGTAAGCCACAAGAATGGAGCAGGGAACATCTAAGAAATGAACACAGCCGTCTGTTTCCTGTGGTTGGTAACACTGCAGATGCCAGAGTGCAAGTCTGAACACACCTGGTTGCCTACTAGAGCTACCACTACTCAAATGAGTCATAATTGCTCAGTTTTTGCTAAAATAATGTATGTGTATGTTTGTGTATTAAACTCAGTATAATTCTACTCTCATTCTTGTTTTCTAAACTTTAATTTACTCTATATACTGTTTAGATTTTAAAATATTGGGTAATATTTTTCTTGCTCAGAAAGAGGAACATTAAATGATAATGATACATTTGTTAATTTCCTTCAAAATTACTCGGGGAGTTCTTTATACTTTCTGCAAGTAAATCTAAAAATAAATAAATAAATAAATATTTATAACATAATGACTCCAAATATATGCAGATAACCACTTAAGTATGATCATTGAGCACCAGAAATCATCCACACAAGGTACCAACAGATATTTAGAAAATGGAGAACTATAAAAATCCTAAGAAACTATATATAAAAATCTGCACAATCCCCCTCTTACCCCTCCCATCTTTAAATCAAGCATTTGGTCCTGTTGGAAGGTCTTTCTGTAAGACTATCAAAACACTTAGGTGTGTTTATACTACTTTTAAAGGAAAAGGGATCTATTATGTGATAATAATTTGGTACTCTGAAGGAAATTATTTTAAGCCTCTAAACATGCCACGATTGAGTAGAAATAGGCAATTTTAGTCCTGACAGATACTTTTTTTTCCTTTCAAGTTTTAAGTATTTGAGGAATACAAATTATCAAACCTCCAGTGTCTTACTATATTTCAAATTTATAAAAGATTAAAGTATTTGTCTTAAAGTTTATACAGATAATTCTCATCTTTGAAATAAAACTTTTGCTCAAGGTCATCTACGCATTTTGCAGGCAAACAGCCTCTGTCTTTGAGGACATGTAATTCCTAATGCACTTAGAGAAAAGCAGCCACATACCTTTTTTGTTGTGCTAAATTCATAAACAACTTCTTTTTCTTGATCTCTCATCACGGGCTTTTTGGAGATATTTCCCACATATACATGACTACGAATGACAGGTAACAGATCAAACGAAAGCTCTGCAATTTTCTTCAGTGCATTGGCTATGGCTTTGTCATGTGATTCCACAGTTTCTTTGGGATTTAGAGGCAGCTGTGAAACTGTACTGACGGCTGGACTGGAACAACTTCTTTCCTCCTCTGTTGTTACTTCAGCTTGAGAGAGGTTCCTAGGAAGGTTCTTATGGATTCCTTCTGCAGTGGCCTCAATTTCTGGTTCTGGGGACCCACCATCCAGGCGCAATCTTTTAGCACTCCTCAGTGTAGGCACTGACAATGTTCTTTTCCCACTGGAATCCTGCTGAGTCCCCAAATCTCTGGCTTTATCTTGGCTACAGTCACCACCAGAGCTGCTCCCTGTTTTGACAAAAGCAGTTGATGTTGAAGTGATTGCTTTGAATCCTATCATAGCACTGACAGGTCCTGGTAAATTTTTACAGTCAGTGGATGGACCTCGAGTGAACTGAATATTCCCTTTGAGGATGTTGAGGGTCCGGGCCCTGGCAGACAACTCAGGGTACATGGTGTCAAGGATTTTAACGGAGTTCTCCTGAGGCCCTCCCACAGCAGCATGGCCAGATGCGCAGGGTGGGAGTCTGCCAGGCACAGGAAGCGCATGCTTTGGTGTGGCTGCACAGAACTGCAGAGGAGACGACACTACCCTCGGACCTGCTGATGCAGCAGACGGAGACGGAGAAGGACCTGGAGGAGAGGTGCGCCTGGGGTCTTCTGGCCATGGAGACATCACAGGAGGAACCGGGATTTCACAGAAGGGCGAGATCTGGCCGACGGGAGAGGGTGGTGAGGGAGGACTAGAACTCGGTGCCAGGGGAGAAGTCCTTGGAGGTGTGGCTATCAGAGGAGCTAGCAGAGGAGGCAGGGGAGGCCCCACTTCTTGCCGTATTTTACTCAGCGTGTCAGCAGAACAATCTGTAGGAGTAGATGTATCAGCATTTGCTAAAATGGTCTGAGTTTGACTTCTTTGAGTTTTTGTATTACTTTTTTCCCCTGACAATGACTGAGAAACTTCACTCTGATGAGCTTCAATTCTGCTTGATGCTAAAGTCTTTACTGGTTTGTTAGATTGATCTTTGTTTGAAATCTTTGATCGATTCTTATTTTTGCTGAATGGCTCGAGTTTTGAGTTATAATATGTGTGATCAGAGGCAACAGTCTGAGAGTCGAAGTCTTGATCATATATTTGAGAACTAATCCATATACTAGGCTTAACAGGTCTATTCCGCAAACGACTTTTATCAAAGTTGGTACTCTGAGCACTGCTTGAAACATCCTCTTGGGGACATGAAAGATTACTACTGCCACATGGAGGCTCCTGAAAGGGAGGGACAGTGTGACTGGCCTCCGGAGTCTTCTCAACAGAAGTCATTGGGACGCAACCAGCATCCAGCCCTCCTTGGTCCTGAGAAACAGGGATGTCTCCAGGAACCTCACACAGTGTGACCTGTTCCATGTGTGGAACAACAGCCACACCACTGATGACTGTCCAGTTATCTCCATCCTCAATGACTAGATTCTGATCCTGATTGATAAGCACATTTATAACTTCTGAGGTCACTGTTGATATCTGATACTGAAATGTCGTTTCAACCTCACAACTAGCACTTTGCTCGGTCACGGGCTCTGCTGCTGAGTCAGAGCACAGGGCTGACGGCGCTGACGGCTCTGCAGGCTCTGCAGGCTCTGCCTGGAGCTCCTCCCCACCGTCTGCATGCCTGCTTGCATCGGAGCGATCCTCTGGCCTGTTCTCAGTGTTCTTGTTATTAGGTCCTCCGCTAACGGGAGAGCTGCCTCGGGTGTCCACGTCGGCTGCCAGTGGGGGTGGTTCTGAAGTGTGTGCCAAGGAGCTAGTCATTTCCTGAGGTGGAACTTTCTCTCTTAAATTTTCACTTGTCGTGTTGTTATGTGTATTTAAGAGCAATAAATTACCAGTATCTTTACCATCACAATCTTCACAATTTGTTTGAAGTTCTCGCCCAATCTTGGTGAGAACCTCAGACAGCGTTTCTAAAGAACACTGAGTAAATTGGCTTGTATTTTTTAAAGAATCATTATCTTCTGATTCAATCCATTCTTCAGAAGTTCCAAGCGTTTCTTCTTCACAAGGTTGCTTTTTGTGTTTTTCTCCTGATATTTCACTTTGCTTTAGTTCTTTGTTCACTTCTTTATTTAGGGTTCCTTTACTAGAACATTCTGAAACAGAGTCCCCTGAGCTATAATCCCTTAACTGACAACTCTCAAGAAACGTAACGACATCTGAAGTAGAAAGTCTGTCTAGCTCAGAAACAGTACTTATGTTAAACTGCTGGAAAGCTGAGGTCAAATAACCTATCTCCTCTAAGGAAGGTCTTGTCCCAGCTACACTAGCACCTGTATCTCCTAAATCTTTCTCTGGGTCTCTGGTAGCATCTTGCTGCTCATTCCCCGTCACGGCCTCAGGCTCACGTTCCCCCTCACTGCAGCTAAGACCCCCACTCTCCTCTACCTCAGTGTCCTCCTTTCCCTCCCGAATGCCTGCGTAACAATGCAAAGTGCCAGCAAGGCTACTTGGGGAGACACTCTGTGTCTCTCCATCTTTTCCACAAAATGCTGAAGAAAAAGAAGTGCCTGTTGTGACAAAACATTCGGGAAAAGCCCTACCAGGATTTTTAGATCTCAATTTCAAAAGTTCATTAGCATTTTGCAGTGTGCTAGGAGAACTGTTTGCTACAGCCAAGGCCTCACAGGGGTTCTCCTCAATAGGAAAACTTCCTGATGCTATCACTTCTGTGGCCGGAAGCGGCTCACTGTCACCTGTGCCACTCGAGTCTGGATCTGTGGCCTGAGGAAGCTGCCTTTGCTTCTGCACTGCGGCTTCTCCCTGCATGGCAGCTTCTCCCTGCACAGCAGCTTCTCCCTGCACGGCAGCTTCTCCCTGCACAGCAGCTTCTCCCTGCACTGCAGCTTCCCTCACAATGTCTTGGTTTTGGACAAAGATGTTTTCAGAAGAGAAAGATAATTCAGTGTTTGTGGAACAATCAGAATTTTCTACTGGTAAAGAACCACTTGGAGAACTGAAATCTAATTTTCTCCTAGAGGGAGAAACTTCTGGTGAAGTGCTTTTGACAGCAGCCACTTTCTTGCTGTTTTGTGTTGTATCATCTCTTTCCCCTCCACATTTTGCTGTAGATGTAGATTTTGCATCAGTTTCATTATCACTCTTTCCCGTTGCTAAGGTAGGCTCATTCCCTCGTAGTCTCAAGTGTTCCAATTTAGCACTTGGAATCTTCTCAGGTCTTGCCTGCTTTGTGATAACTGATACTTGATTAGGCAACAATGATGTAGTGGTCTTAAATTCTACATGATTAGTATTTTCTCTAGGAAGATCAAGCTTGGGTGCTGCTCCTTTATTCTGTGGGGATGGTGCTGCCTTTTGTTCATGTTCTGATTTAGCTCTCAGACTTTCTTCCCCACCTCTCCTTAATAAATTGCTATGGTGCCATGAAGTGCTTTTAAGGAAATCCAAACCACCCTTGATCAAACCAGCCTGAGAATCTATTAATGATGTGAAATCTGGCTTACTCAGTGCGAGCTCCATTCTTGTATCATGACTTTCACATTGTCCATCTTTTGTAGCCTTCATAAATACTGACTGAGGAAATAAATGTATTTTGGTCATGCCTTTTACAACTTTTGTACATTCTATCTCACTGTTCTTCTGATCATTAAAATTAGATGCTCTCAGTTCAGGGCTCGGAGCACGCAAGCTATTCTCCGGGCTGTTTCCTCCTACAGAACACTCTGGTGGCTCAGACTGCAGATGTAATGTGTTTAAAGTTTTAGTTTGTAAATTTTGTTCCGAATGATCCAGTTCAGTAGGGAATACGTCAGTTGAAATGTGTGTATCATTAACACACTCTAACCCAGAAGACAATTGGGGATTACTGCACAAAGACAATGCTACCGAGGAAGAAGAGGAAACACTGGCTTCGACATCAAGCCCTGCTGCCTCCATTGCATCACCTGCATCGTCTTCTGATTCAGGTGATTCTCCCAAAATGAACCCTTGTATATCCTCTGTTTCCTTTTCCATTTCTCCAGATGCTCTCTGCAAATGGTCAGAACCTGTTACACAGTCTGATTCAGAAGTGATTTCCTTAGTTAGTGTCCACTCAGTAAACTCCGACGTGGGTGATCCTATCACTTTGGACAACAGGGTTTTTCCTTCAGATTCATTGGGTTCATTTAATGGCCTCTTGCTAAGAGGAGAATGCCACAGCTCTGGCTCCCCAGGGGCAGCCTCCTTCCCCTGTGCTGGGCTGCCAGACAACCTCTCAATGCACAGGCTTCGCGTGAGATTAGGAAATGTCCTGTCAGTTTGCACTGACTTGTCCTTTTCCCTAATCTCTGTCTGTTTTCTTGCCTCTTGTAAAATGTCTCTTTTTCTATCACTCATAAATTGAGATGACATTGTCCAGTGTTTTTCACGAGCTAAAGGTTCTCTCAGTGCTGCTGTTGAAGTCTCAAATCCAAGAGTTGTTGTTTTATTTACTTCCAATGTATTTAGAGCTTGGATAGGTCCATGAGATTTGGGCTTTTCCTGCCGTATACTACTTTCTTTATTTTTTCTGAATGAGCCCAAATAATTCTGTGATTCAGCTGTATCATCTTCTGAAACAGACTCAGTAGAATTTCTAAGCTGGGCTGAGTCATTATCGCTGGAATCTGTATACTCTCCAAAGTAGGTTTCCTTAAAAAAATATGAATTATACCAGTAAAACACTAATTCAACAGACTAAACATGACTATCAATTAAATGTATTTAAAAAAAAAGTACATGCTTCCTGAAGAATCCTTAAAATCACATCTGAGAAAGGGCAGTGTAGGCTCTAGAGTCTCAGTGGGTAGGGAGTTCTCCATCTCTGGTGTAACACTGTCGTGCCCTCTCCCTGAAGGTGCCTGGCCCTCCCCAGGGGTCACCCCTCCAATATTAGACACCCTCCCAAGACCCACACCCTATTACTCCACACAGGGCTGAGAGTTATGTTTGTTCTTTTAACTTCCAAACACTCCTACCTCCGAACTCTTACTTCTCCACAGAGAACAAAGCCTGGTAACAAAGCCCCCGACACAGATGTATGGCCTCTGGCGACACAGCCCTCTATCTCCCTCCTTGTCTCATGCCTCAGTCTCCCACCCAGTACAGCCTTGCCACTGCTCGGGGGGTGTCTTGTGGATGTATCCTGCCACCGGTCTCCCCAGCCCATTCTCACATGAGTGCTGCTCCCCAGCTGTTGTCATCAACCACACCTGCGCCATCCTTACATAGCTCCCTCCCTCCCAGCCCCTGTCCTCCAGCCAACCAGTACCCACCTCTGCTCCAGAAACCCTGCCTGGCCCCCAACTAGTCTCCTCCTACCTGTGTTAACTGTCTCTAGCATGTGCCCACCTGGTACATAACAGCATCAACCACCTTGCTGCTGTTCAGCAAGGAAACAGTGGACTGATGAAGATCAACAACTGCTGACATAGACTTGCTCCTACTGAAAGAATTCTTTCCTCTCCTGAACTCTAGAGCTGTGGTCCCCACCCCCCTGAGCAGCAGACCAGTACTAGTCCACGGCATGTTAGGAACCAGGCCACACGGCAGGAGGTGAGCGCCAGGCAAGCTTCATCTGTATTTACAGCCACTCCCCCACTGCTTGCCATCCTTGCCAGCCCCCCAGTCTGTGGAAAAATTGTCTTCCATGAAACCAGTCCTTGGAGCCAAAGAGGCTGGGGACCACTGTTCTAGGGGACTACTACTTCCTGGCTTTCCTCTGCTCTCCTGTCCTTCTTTTCAATCTCCTTTCCTCACCCCTTCTCTACTGTCACTTACATAGGGACAGTTCCCCAGGATTCAGACTGGGCCTCCATCCTCTTCTCCTTCTGCACTTACTGGATGACAACAGAGTCACGTGGCTTCTGCTACACGCAGACGCCGCCAGGCTCTAACCATCTGTGTCCCACCAGTTTCCTTCTAAGCACCACACCTGTGTACACACATATCTAGTATCTACCACTGTACCATGGCTGTGCACACACACACCTCATGTCTAACACTGTACACATTATTTTCCCACCCAAACAAGGTCTCTTCTTATATTTGCTATTTTTGAACATCTTTGACTCCTCCAGCTCTCCTAACCACATCGAAAATGTCACCAAATGCTGCTTGTGTGCTCTCATAACACTTTCCAAACCAGTCCCCACCTCTTTAACCCTAATGCCCTAATTTGGGTTCAGGTGTCAAGAATCAAGTAAATTGCTTTTCAAACCACTGCCCGTCTACAGTCTCGCCCATTTCCTGACTGTCCCCACTTCCTGTTCATTCACACTGTGACTAACCTGAAACTTTCAAATAAAAATCTATCTTCAAGCCCATTCTTTGCATTCATCAGGACTTCCCACTGCCTTCAGGATAAAGTGGAAACTTGTTAGGAGGGCACACACAGGCCTTTCATGTGGTCTGCACAAATGTTCCCCAACAAGGTGCTCACCCACACCCTCACTCACTCTCCAAAACTCAGTAGGAGCCTACCTTCAGAAGCACCCTGCATCCCGCCCCACCCCGGTCTCTGTTCAGGACTGAGCTTCTTTTCTGTGTCCTTTTCCAGCAGAGTGTTTCCCAGCACTGCAGGGCACAGCAGAGCCCTTGTCTGCCCCCTTACTGGTCCCACCTCCACACAACAGACCCAACAGAGCAGCAACTGCGTCCACTGTCATCTCTGCCTAGCCCAGTGTCTGCAACGTAACAGACGTGTGATGTTTCCTAAAGCAGGAAAGTGACTCCAAGGAGGTGAACACATTTATCTGCTCCTTAAGCCAAAAAGTATACAAATATGCTTCACCAAGCATATTTCTGACTTCCTAAGAAACTACTACAAAGCACTCTGTAAGCACATGATATGATGATGAATTCATCAAATAAAGGTGGAGAACTCAGCTACACTACGTTAATGGGCATGCATACTGTATACATGGCTTTTCCTATCACTGTAAAATTCCATGCATACAAATATATATTTAATTTACTCATTTCATATTTATTTTGTGCCAGGCACTAGAGATAAGAACAAACAATGAAGACAGAGTCTTCCTACAGGAAACTTATAATTTGGTTGTGGATAAAGACAAAAAATGCCCACCATAACACAAAGTGAAAAAATTCAGGTAAGGCAAAGCGACTCACACCTGTAATCCTAGCACTTTGAGAGGCTGAGGCGGGAGAATCACTTGAGGCCAGGAGTTCAAGACTAGCCTGAGCAAGAGCGAGACCTCTTCTCTATGAAAACTAGAAAAATTATCTGGGCATGGTGGTACGCCCCTGTAGTCCCAGCTACTTGAGAGGTTGAGGCAGCAGGATTGCTTGAGCCCAGGAGTTTGAGGCTATAGTGAGCTATTATGATGCCACTGCACACTAGCCCGGGAGACAGAACAATACTCAAAAAAAAAAAAAAAAAAAAAAATCACCCTATATATGTTGATCCAAGGGGTATTGGGCATGCCTTCTTAAATTCTCATGTTACTCCTTAATAAAACTAGCTAAAATTAATAGTCTTTGCCAGAATACCACAAATATCCTTTGAGTATCAATGACATATTAGGATAGCCAATGTGCCCACTTGCTAATTCAAATTCAGAGAACAAAACTCACAGGTGCAAGTGAAGATGGTAAGGAAGCCAGGTGTGGTGATGACATCAGAGGGGGTGAGGGCACTGGAGACAGAAGCGGAGGGGGAAGTTTGAAGAAGTCAATTGCAGCCTGAAGATCTTCATCAAAAAAATGATCATGGTCAGAAAAGTCAGTACTGTCACCATCATTATGACTCTGCATGACAACCTCAGGATTCCCATCCTCGTTAAAAACATGGCCAGTACTATAATTTGCTCTACCAGGCCTCTCTTTTTCCACATTTTTACATGAAGATAAGTCACCAGCTATCTCCATGGACAGTTTTGTGAGGCATGTCTGCACATCTGAGGCCCTGAGAGGACTTCCTTGTGCTGGAGGTAGTGTGCCATCTTTCCCAGACACTCTGGATCTGGTGTTTTCTTTGGCAGGTTCTTCTGTGGAAGGGTTAAAAAGTAGGTATCAAATATTTACAATATCAAGAAAACTTAAAAAAAAAATCTCATTCTAAGAGCTTAAAATGCTTGCAATATTAAATCCAAGTAAGAAACATTTTTTATCTACTCAATTTTTCTTTTATTTTTTGACACACAACAATTGTACATTATTTGAGGTTAGGTGTGATATTTTGATACATGCATACAATGTATAACAATAAAATCAGGGCAACTGGGGCATCTATTATCTCAAACATTTATCTTTTATTTATGTTGGGAACGTTCTAATTATTTTCTTCTAGCTATTTTGAAATATACAATAAACTATTGTTAACTATAGTCACCCCACTGTACTATCAAATGTCGTATCTTATTCCTAACTATATTTTTGTACCATTAATGAACCTCTCTTCATCCCACCCCTACCCTTCCCAGAAGTAGAAACATTTTTTAAAAAGGTAGCTAATTGCTTCCTGAACATTATCCTAGAAGACGTATGTGAATATATTTCATATAAGTATGCTACCCTTGCAATGAGAAAAGTGAGACAGGTAGATGGGTGGATGGATGAGACAACCCACCAACCCATTACTATAATGCACAGTTGGAAAGGCATTGGCAGAAGTGGTCATGGGCCTTGTTAACTCACTCATTCTCTTGGTGAATCTTACCATACAACTAGCAGAATTTGGCAGAGAAACAACTTTGTGTATATAGGTCGAAAAGGCCACTATTTTCTGTGTCCAAAAAGTGATCTGAAATCAACCAGTATCAAGCCTACCCACAGCCATATCTATACAATGCTCTGATTGAGAGACCTGACAAAGTCACCTGAATACTTCATATGATAATATAACAGAAAAGTTCCTATAAAAAGTAAAGCCAACCCTTTTGGGTCTTGATTTTGGTGAACTCCAGTGGTACTAATTATTAGCAAAGACATATGGGTCTGTAATCATTTGTTATATTCGAAAGCTTAAAAAAATGTTTTACAAAGAATCCTGGGCTCCTTGGAAAAGTGGTTGATAGCTGGGGAGGGAAAACACAAGTTGAGACTGAAACATCGTGAGATAGCAGAAAGTAAAGTACTCGAAAAAGGATGGAGTATGTCTGAAGGGCCCACGAGACAATCTGAAGAAGTTCCCACAAAGCTAGAGCAATTCAAACAATAAATAATGATAGCACTGAATTATAATGTATAGAATAAGTATCTATGAGACTGTACTGACATAAACAAATAGGTTAATACATAAATAAATGGAGAAACAACACAGCTCTTCTTTACAGAAAAATTCTAATTAATAAATACAGAAGGAATGAGAGAAATACAAAAATCACTATTTGGCAAACACCAAAGCAGTAACTGTAGCAGGTAAGAAAGATCCACTGATGGATGCTAAAATCAGTGGGTGACGATTTGAGAGAAACAGAACATTCGCATATTATTAAAATATCTTTCTCAAGTTAATTCGTGAGGAAAAAAGAGTAACTTCACAATAAAGAAAACTGCAGACAGCATCTTAAACAAGTGCTCAAGGTTACCATCCCCAGTGATAACACTTCTCCCCAGCACCACACCCCGAGCAGAGGGAAACATCTGCGCTGTCCTTGCCATAAATACACAGCCTCAATCTATAAGAGAAAATGTCAGACAAGCCAGAACCATAGGCTTTCTAACAAAATAATACTCTCCCAAAGTGTTAGAGACACGAGAGACAAGGGAAAACCAAGAAACTGTCAGACTGGAGATTAAAATATGATGACCACTAAAGGCAACTGGGTCATGGACTGGACCCTGGAACGGAAGGACGACATCAGTGGAAAAACTGGGGAAATCTATGGCTTAGTGAACAGGATTGTACCAAATGTTCTGGTTTGGGTCATTGGTAATGGAAAATGTGAAAATTTGGGAAATTTGGGTAAGGGTTCCAAGGGAGTTCTCTGAATTATTTTTGTAACTGTTCTCACGTGAAATAAATAAAAAGTTTTTTTTTAAAAGAGTATGTTTTATAGTATAAGATTATAAAAATACCATGTTTTCCCTTTCTACCTTTAAAAAATTAACATAACAGACTTACCCCTCAAAACTGTGTTTTTAAATAAAAACATCAGATTACTAACCGAACAACAACCCTTTTAATAACATAGTATCATAAAACCAAGTGCTTAAAACAGACTACTGACCGATCCCCAGGTTGCTTCTGCCTACACAGATAAAGAAATTCTGAACTGAAGTGACTCATCTAGGAGTTGCAGGCACCACCTGGTTACTATCAATGCTATTACCCAATAGATGAACTGAAGGAAAAATCTATTTAAAGGAACCCCGTCAAATACGCCTTTGTAGACCTGACAAGCTCTGGATTCAGCATAAATACGAATCAGTAACTTGCCTATAACATTTTTCTGAGGGAACTTTGTCTTCAGAAGCCTGAGAGGAAAACGAGGTGCAAGTGTTTCTATAGATTCAGATCCTCAATGATCTGTGGATTCACAGCAGCTAACCATAAGAAATTAGTAAAATGACAAAAAGTTAAACAAGAAGCATTTTAATCTTATAAACAAGACAGCTATCTTCCACTCTTCCAAATAGGGATTTGGCTAATATCTATTTACAAATCCTACATCGACTTAATGTTTCTGTGACATTTTACCGCAAATCAAGATGCTCAGCCAAAAAGAACTGGTAGTTACATAAAAACGCATGAAGCTAAACTGCTGATGGGTTGACTAAACTCATGAAATGATCTAGAAAAAAATGGGATTCAGGTCTGCCCCATATGCCTGTTCAACATGCCTCTATCTGTCCTTCCAGCTTCTTAGAATGTTCTCAGAGGAAAGCTGCTATTAAAAGATTAAAAGCTAAATTCATTTACTGAGGTTAGAAGTCACACTGAAGGGAAAGGCATTTTGTATAATTAAAAGTATCTATTCTAGTTTATTCAATTCTTTTCATGTACAATCAGGAGATACTAAAAACTAAAGGCTGCAATGTCTATGGTAAACATTTCAATTTTACCAATACAGAAGTACAGAAATGTACTTCTGTAAGCTTCTCTTACCTGGGACACATGTGCTGCCTTCACCAGGTAGTCTGTGTGTTGTGTTTACACAGAGCCAGAGTTCCTTCAGAAGCAGTTTTACTTTTCCTGTGAAAAAGCAAGCATTAAAGTCTTATCATTTGGCTCAGCCTACACAAGGCCAAAATATAACTCTGTGAAATCAGATTTATTAGGGACTTAGGAAACTAGGTAACTTAAACATCTTCCCCAAACTCAACCATTATGCACAATTCATTAATGCGAAGGGCTGCAACATTTTAAACAAATTAATCTTTGGCCAATATATTTTCTCCACAGAGTGCTGTGAGATGGGGGGAGGAAACAGTTAATGACCAATACAGTACAAAGGATTTGGGCTCTACGGATTCTATAAAGAAGAGTAGAGAAGCATCCCTCAGTTATATGAGGTTATCAGAAAAGTCATCAGAGTTGTGCATGCTATAATTAACCTGGTGGGGGTTCACGGATCCTAGCAAATCCATCAATGGAAATGAGGTGGGAGACAAAATGTGTGTGCATGAGCATATGGAGAGGAACAGATAACCACACACAGCAAACAAAGAGAAGCACCTGCTTTCAAAAGGAAAGTAAAACCTTTGGAATTTATATAAATTTTTAAAGGGGTCTGGATTCCTAAAATGGTTAAGAACCACGAATTCAAATTGAAAGGCCAACAGCATTTATAATTAAAACAGCCCTAATGAAATTAATGTAACATTATGAATATTATACTATGGTTTTAAAGCTTTCTTAACATTAAGTACACAAATTCCAAAAAAACCTTCCAAAGCAAAAAATATTCATAAGAATAAAAATATGAATAGCTTGTGGTGAAATGTATATAAAAAGACAACACGCACTGATTAAAATTCAACTAAAAGTAGCTTTGAGTATTAACTAACTTTCAGGTCACCTCAAAGTTCTATTATAGTTTCCTTAAACTTAAGTTTTTAAATTAACCTTAAGCATTTATTAAAATTAGTGAAATTTTAAATCAAGAAAGGCTACAAAGACCAATCGTTTAAACCAAAGTATCTCCAGGGAATCACAGACTTTGAAATAGGTTAGCCCTATTTAAGCTGGCAAACTGCACCACTCCAAAAAATGAAGTCCATGGAAAGGGACCAGGACAAATGCAGAGGGCAGTTATAGATAATTCTGACAGGCTGGACATTCCCCACCTCTTCTGAGCCAATTCAATCTCCTGATTGTCACCGTGTACCAGGCACATCCATTTTTTAATTCAAAAACTCTGGGATCGCATAGCTTATCTACATTGTGATTTAACCTACCCAAAAGCCTGCTTCCAAATATTGTAATCCCCTTTGCTTAAATGACCTGACCAGGATCCCTGCTTATTAGGTATACCCAAAGCAGCAAACAAGGAACCTTAAAAAAAAAGAAAAAAAGTTACTTATCCATTCTTATGGAGGCTATAACCAGAGCTATGTCTATTCTGAGAGTCATTACCTCTAATCTGACCACAAAAAAAAGGAAAAACTATCTATTCCCAACAAAGCAGAAAACAAATCTTCAGTGTTCAGTGTGGCTTTGTACTTAGTTGTGAAGATAAAACCTCATTAAATTGAATCGCACCTTTCCTTTAATATGCTTCCTTTTATCAAACTCTATGGCATTTATGAGTATTTCTGGACTTATGCATTTACGAAACTTCTTTTCTACTCCATTGCCTTGTCTGTTTTTGTATCAATGCCATACTTCTTTAATCATGATAGGTTTTTCTTGTAACATCTATTAGGGCATGATCTTGGCTCAGTTTTTTTCCTTTTTAAAAATGTTACTATTCCAAACATGTATGCTTCCCGATAAACCTTCACCATCTGCTTGTCCTTTTCCATAGAAAACCTCAATGGGATTTTGAGTGAGTCTGCATATTTATAAATATCTTCAGGGAAAATGTATATCTTCATAGTTTGAGTCTTTAATACTCTTCAGGAATGGTTTAGTTTTCCTCATAGAGGTACTACACACTGCTTGTAGGTATTTTCCTAGACATCTGCTGGTTCAGCTGCCATGTGAGAACAGGTTGCTCTTATTCCACTTCTTTTCTGACAGGCTAATAATAGTACATTATGTAAGTTCACTCTATATGCTCACTTTACCAAGTTCCTATCACTTCTGTTTCTACCTGAGTCTTCTGGGTTCTCTAGATTAGTCATATAATCTGAAATAATGACAATTGACTCTTTCTTATTAATATTTACAGCTCCTACTCTTTTGTGTTTATTTTGCTGCACTGGTTAGAGCCTCCAGTATGTAAGTAATGAGAGTAAAAAAAATGTGCTTACCTTGTTTCTGACAGTAATTGACTATACTTTTTATGTTTCAACTTTCTCAGGTTCAAATTGTTTTTTATTATTCCCTCACCACTTGTTTTTTAAGGAATGGGTGTTGAATAAACATTCTCTGAACCACCTATAGTATTCCTGAGATAAACTGTTAAGGCATAATTTGCTTGTATTCTAAATTATTCACGGATTTGATTTCTTAAAACTTTATTTAGTATTTTTGCAGCTATAACAAGTGACAAAAGTTCTGAGTCTTGAGGATATGTGTGTATGTCATTCATAATTGGTTTTGGCACAGAGTTATGCTAGCCTAAGAGAATGAGGTGGAACCATTCCTTATTTTCTAAGTTCTGAAACATAAAGACACTAGTTTTTCACTGAAGGCTTTACAGAACTTGTCCATAAGCCACCTGAATTTATTATGGTATTAGATCTTTAGCAACTATTCTGAGTCAATTTGAACATGTTTTCCTAGAAAATGGTCCATTTCATCTATAATCTCACATTTAAATATGAACTTGTGAATTAAGAAATTTCTCCTCTGTAGTTTTACAGCTTTCTCAGTACTGGTGCTATTGGGTTTTTTTTTTTTGTCCTTCTTCTATAGATCAAACTTGCCATAGAGTTGTTGGTTTAATCAGCATTGCAAAGATCCAGCTATCAGTTTTAACAGTCCCATATTGTTTTATTTCCTATTTCAATTAACTTCCATTTGCATCTTCATCAATTCCCTCCTTCAGTTAAACACATCATTTTCTGTATTTCTTGATTTCTAAAATGATCACTTAAGGTCATAAAACATTCCTTTCCATAACAAAGGAATTGGCAACATCTCGAAGGTTTTAAAAAATACTGCCCTATTGTTTATTTCCAAAACAGTTTAGTATTTCAGTTTTGTTATCCAAGAGGAGTTTGTGTGTTTAGTTACTAGGTAAATTTTGTAGGTTTTGTTTTTGTAGAGGGAGGGGGATTTTTATTAATATCTCACATTAAATTGTAGATATTTTCTATGTTGGTCAACTATTTATTATATATGTTTGCAAAATGTTTTAAAGAACTCTAGGTATGTGGTTTACAAAGAGTTGTATGTAAATTATCGATCTTGGAATTGTGATTTCAATTCCACTCATCTGCTTTCCCTCTGTGTTTTTGAGAAACATTGAAGAAGAGATTTGGCTATTCCCCCTAAAATTTCCAAGAATTTTGCATGACATAGTTTCATCCTCTTAGGTACATGATAGAGTATCTTCTTGGTGAATTATACCTTTAATCAGCCTTTTAACCAGGTGAATTCGTTTCTAAGTTTAAATTATTTTTTGCCTCATATGACTGCTCTGATGTTAGCATTGCTTGAAATATCTTTATCCATCCCTCTATATCCAATCTTTCCGCTTCATTTGCTTTTAGGTATATTTCTTACAAACATGTCAAAGATGGAGACTACACACAAAAATCACGCTCTACAGATATGAATATCACATGTGTTTTCTGCTCAGGATGTTTCTTTCCATTACTTCTTGACCTTCTTCTCTCCTTATGATTCTGTTCTCCCCTCTGAGTCCCAGTAGATGAATACTGACACACCTGGCTCTACCTTGCAATCTTTGTATTTTCTCCAGTACCTTTCATTGGTCTGTGGCTTTGCACCACATTCTCAGAGGCACCTAGAATTTAATCTCTTGGTTAAAAGAACTGATTTTCTATTTGTCCATCCAACAATTCTGCTTTTCTATTATTTATGCATTTAATTTTCAAGATCCCCAACAGGTTCAATTCCATAGCAGCAGCCTATGGATGTGTTCTTTGATTTTCTCTAAGAATAAAAATTCAATTGTTAACATTTTCTCCTCATTCATGATTTAAAACTGTTTGCTCAGTCTTCTTGCATCTGGTGCCTTCCTTGTCACCACTTTTTCTCTAAGTTTTAGATGCGTTTAGGCAGAACATCTTTGGTAGCCAAAGTATACTGCTGCAGCTTACATTTTCAGTCCTATTCCTTGGCAATAAATGTAGACTCTGGTTTCATAAACCTACAGAACCCTGCCTTTGAGGGAGAAGCAGCGGCGAGTGAACGCAGTTGTGGGGGTTTACATGGAATATACAAATATCTTATTTTCTGGGGACAGGAGGGACTATCCCTCAAAGCAGCCATAATTACCTAATTTTCGGACAACCACACCTACTCTGGGTACCTTCCATGTCGTAGCTAACACTTTAGAAAATTAAACTTGGGCCAATCTATGGGCAAAGGCCAGAAACAGTTTTTGAAACCAGCAGGTTGGCACACTTTTCACCCTTTAATCAATTACCTGGCAAAATACAAATGTCCTGCTCCTTCTCCTACTCCCTGCCACCTCTGATTTGGGGAAACTCTGGACTTCCACAAAACTTGCTTTTTCAGAGTTGCTGTTTTCTCTGCAATTGTGGGTTTCATCACCAATTGATACCTCTTCCTGTACATCTTCCTCATTAATTTCCTCTACAGATGGAAACCTTTTTAACCATCCAGGAGACCTACTAAAAATATATTCTTATTGGAATTTGAAGGGAAGGTTGCACTTGGGTATCCTTTTTATAAAGTGAAATCAACCCAATATTCTTTAGTGTCTAACTTACAAATCTCTTCCAGAAGTATTAACAAGGAAAAAATGTTAACAATACACTTAAGAATTAGGTATCAAACCCATCAAGGTCCACAGCTAAATAATCAGCAGATTCCTAAGCACTTCATTTATTTATTTGGAGAAAATGAAATGTACAACAAACAACATCCCTGCCCTCATCGTGATGGTAGATAAAAACAAAACATAAAATAATTTTACGTGAGGTAGGAACAAGTTCTTTGAAAAACATCACACAGAATGCAGGGATAGAGAGCAACTACGGAAGCAGGTAGAGGGGTTCTGCTGTGAATAGCAAGGCCTGGGAGCAGCTGAATCCTGAAACACATCTGTCAGTCCAAAAGAGAAGGCGATTCAATTCAAAAGCTGACTGTTGGTTGGGACTGCAAAATGTTGTCAAGTCTTCTATTTCTCTCAGCCATCTCAAAATCTCACTTTCCATACACAACAGCAGGAAGAACAGAGTAGAGAGCACATGGAATTATTTATTAGTGATAGTGATAAGTGACCAATTAGTGCCCAGGCAGCTGAAAGATGTGGATTATTAAAGCATTAGCCCAAGGGAAACATGAACTTGTGTGATGAATTAAATTAAAAAAAAATTAAAGAAGAAATAAAAAGGTAATGGTTACTTAAGAGACACTATACACTTGTATACAACAACTTAAATGTTTTTAATCATTTCCACTTAGAGAAAAACAACACCTAAGTGACATGAATTATACTCGTATTCAACATTTAAAATTTATCCCCCCCCAAAACTTTTAAGATATAGTGGAAATTCAAATTTATAATCTCCATTTTTTAAGAGGAAGAATGAAAACACAAAAAAGGGAAGTAAATGGCCAAGGGTCACACAATAAATGGAAGTATTGAAGTGAAAACTCCAATTTCTCACCTTCTCAAGTTAGACTTCTCATCTATAAGGCACTCAGTAATAAAATACACATGTACACATTTGTATTTCCCTTGTTCCATTACCACCAGAGTTTACTTTTCTTTTAAATTTTGGGCCTTCCCTAAATTCTTCTATCTTCTGAAAATATACTACAGGCCTTTGACTCTACAATATTCCTAACTGACTTCAACATTTTTTAGATATTTGGCACCTAGGGAATTTAATAAATTAATTTAATAAATTATAATCTGGCAAGAAAATCAATACTTATTACAATTGAAAAGTGCAGAAATTATCTCTCTAGTTTTCCTTTCCCAACAATATTGCTTTTGATGCTATCATTCACTATATTATTTTATAAGATAATAAGCTGACCATATATTTGGATCTAATGAAGACACAAAATAATATATGTTGTCTTCCAACAGGAAACATCTACTAAGCCCTGGCATTTCCACAATCACATATAAGAGCAACATGTAGCCTCCCAAACCACTAAAAGTAGTTTAAAACATTAAAACCAAAGCTGCAATATACTCACTTTTATCTATGGTTCCATATGAATCACTTGAAATTTGTGTTCCAATATGTCTCAACTCTAAAAACATGGGAGAAAAAAATAGTTAAAAAAAAAACCCTGCATATGAAAACAATTTTTATGTAAGCTTTAACTAAATACTCACCCTTTTCATTTTTCTGTTTAGAAAATTCGTCAAGCCTTTCCTGTGAAAACAAAGCACTGATAGTGTTTATGCTGGATAAGAAATGAAGTCATTCTAGAACAAATGTAAAAGAGGTGCAACTTAACAGGCGACTGTGACTGTCTCTGCCAGGTGCTCATACCTGACACCTACATAGTTACAACACAGAGACACCGCAGGAGCCCTGGAGCCAGGAATTTAAGGTCTGTGCATTGTTTTTATCTAGTACCTGTGTCTTCTTAAATTCCTTTTCAAGTATTTTCTTTTCATTTCTCAGTTGCTTGAAGTCCTGAGTTTGCTTGACGGCAGCCTCTTCATTTAAAAAGTGCAATGAATCAATAGAGAGAGAAAAACAATTTACTAACTTTACTACTATGCTTAATGAAATACTCAAAATCTAATCTATTACAAGTTTTTCTCATTTCTTAAAACTTTGAAACAAACTTTGTACAAATTTATTGCTCTTTCAGTATTTTATCAGTCAGGGCTGAATGCAGGAACACTTCTTTTTTTCACTGTCATTTATAAAACCATAGAAGTGGAATAGGCCTTAAGAAACCTTTCCAAACTAGGCACAGCCATCCCAAACCCTTCCAGTCAGGCAAGAGCCCAGTGCATGACGGAGATGCCGTGGTAACCCCTTGTTCTTCCTACCTCAGTAATCAACAACCTTAAAGTCTGAGAAATTTAAGAACTATGATTCTACTTCAGAACAGAGTTGACACCACTCTCTATCTGGTGGGGGGATGGGAGAGCTTCTCAATGCTTATTATAGATATTACTCTTCTTCCCTGGATCTCTTTAACAAGTTAACAAACCATAATTCCTAAAACCTTTGTTAGACATCCTCTTTTTAGTAATTTTTATAGTTCTTCCCTAGACTTTCAGCAACTCCTTCATTCTAGTTTTTGGTTCTGAAGCACTAAATGGTCCAGACACACTAGTAAGAATCTGACCAGTATTAGCTTTACATAAATGTGCTCATACGCAATTACTAAGAAAAGTAAAATCCCACAAAGCACCTTATTAATAATCACCTCTTGACTCCTCTAACAGTTTGAGTATTTTTTTACTTAATAATCTTTATTATGCCGTATCACTTAAAACATATACATATATATTTGTTATATGAAAAATAAAGGCTACAGTTTTGCTTCATAAAAGTATATTCTAAAAGTTGCATATAGTCTCACAGGCATTTCAGGGCACTTTAAAAACATTTCCTGAAATACAGCAGACAAATCTCCACATCTAGCGAGAGAAGCCAATACTCAAAACACAGTAATGCTGTACTAACTGCTATACTGTCACACAACAATCAAATCAGAGGAAAAACTGAATTTAAGTCTAAAATATTTGGCTCAATCTACATAAATTAGTGACTGGAGACAATTTCAACAACTGCTATTTTATGTGTCCTGAGACAGAATTCTATGTGTCCTAAGACTAAATTTAAAGTCTTACTTCACACTCTAGATGAAACTAAACCACCTGTGAAACAGAGCACCAGCAGTCCCATGGGTAGGAAACCCACAGCAGGTAGGACTGCTGCCGTCCAGGCTGGAGTGCAGGAGCACCATGTGCAGAAGGGATCTGGCAGGGCCCTGTTGTCTCTATCTGACATTATGTTGGTGCCCCAACCACACCATGAAGGGAAGAAAAAGCAAATGAAAAGATCCTGAGTTCAATTCCTATGGATTCAGGAATCAGAAAGGGCTATTAGCTGAAATGCAAGGACTTGATAGATTCTTGTGTGGCCCCTTTACACTCTGCCTACTCATTGTAGATTAGACCCTACCTAACAAGATGGTCAGGTACACGGAGAATCAGGTACAAATTAGACAATCTCCAATGTAAAGAATCTCACAGAAACCTCTCTATGGGGGTGTTATAACTATGTAAATACATTAATTTCTTAATACTATACATATAACCTTTCCTACTAACCATATGTTTCATTAGGAAACAATGAGAAAGCCCCACGAGATTCAACTTTCAAAATTAAATCCTTTCGTTAATTACTGCTTTTATATCAGAAGTATGGCCTGCTTTTACTACTTCGAGTGCAATAACATCTCAGAGATTTGTCACATTCCATCTCTATGTTATCTGGTGACTGAGAGGAGTATAGTATGCACACATCTTTCTAACAGGACCCTCAATGAAATTATCCAAGGAAGTGCCATCAAAAACCACGACTCAACTATCTGATCAAGTAGTACAAACTCATGGTTACCAATGATTTGCATAATGACCAATGACTTCCATTAGCCAGGTAACAATAGTGCCAATTACCTTCCAGCTTCTTCACCTTAGCTTCTAGTTTCTTCTTCCTAATAACAAAATTTTGTAAGTTGAATTGCAAAAAATAATATAACAGAAAAAAATATGATATTGCAATTTGTGGTAGCTTTTTTTAATAACTGAGATTTACATAACAAAGAAATTTTCAGTTCTGATGGTATAAATCTAAGAAAGAATAACAAACTGTTTAGTGTGCAGTATCTCTACAGTGAATTAAAGCAATCTGTCTTTTCCATTTGAAACACATGCTATGTACCTATCCAGGCTCTGCCATGAGTACATCTGGGACCTCCCCTGCACTGCAATGGCATCATCTAGGAGCCCAGCAGATGGTCTCCAAGAGTCAGTCCAGTGCCTAATAAGTCAATGTTACTTTTCAGGAGCATGAATGGTGTTATGTTCACAGCACCACTTTATGGAAGGCAGTGGTTGGAGAACTGCACTTGTTTTAAGATGGATTTCTGAGAGTTGGAGAAGGCAAGTAACTCTGAGTCACTGCTACGTCATATCCCATTTAACTACTGTATGCCTAGTTCACATGTATATCTGGGGAATAACATGAATGTAGTATCAAACTTCAAAATCAAGAAGATGCTTTTGAACAGCCCTTTTTAACAATGGCAACAAAGACACTCATTCCACATGATATCTGTTAAAGTACTGGTGCAAAGAAAGGAGCCAATAACTATAATTTATACAGAGACACACGTGCATGCATATATAAATATACAGAGAGACAGAAATATAAAAACTTTTATGGAGTTCTTTGTGCAGCCCTTTAATAGATGATGATTTATTTAGTCTTCTTTGTAACCCTTCAAAATATAATAATTTAAAGATGTGGAAACCAAGGTGGAGAGATTAAATAATTCAAGATCACACAGCTAATTATGAGCAAAATGTCCAAAGACAGATAAAAAAATAACACTATTAATTTAAAGAACACCTATTTTCAAAGATGAAGACCTTGTTTCTATAGTAATTTTAAAATCACTTACTGAGCATCACTTTTTAAGCATTCTTCTTTTACCCGAGCATATTCCTGATGAGTATCCTGATACAACTTTAGAGAACTCTAAAAAAGAAATAAATATTGTCAACTGAAAGTCACTGACCATTGGCTATAACTCATTTTGATCTTGATAAGCTAAATAAATTATCATCCTTTAACAGTGTGAAATTAACCAAATGAATTAGGCAGGAAATCAAAGTATAATTCACTGAACATTTTAATGGATGCAACCAGATTCTTAATAGACGTAATATGACTAAGAGTATAATTAAACAAAAGCTATAAATCTTAAACAATATACTAATTTTGTAGTAATTCTTAATCTTTCTAAAAATTGGTTTAAATACCAGATAGCTAATACTTTTCTCTCAACCAATTAAAATCAATATAACCTAAAGAAATTTTAGAACTTAATAAATATTAGCTATCTGTCTAGCTATGGAAAATATAAAACAAATCATTTTACTTAACAATAACTGGGAAAAATGTGTGAGCAACACAGTGGCAGCCACTGTGAAATGGGAAAGACATTGTTATTGAGCGTTCCATTAAAATATATGTATCAAATATTACTTTAATCTCAACAGCTCTGAGAGACAAGCTTTATTATCCCTTTTTTACAAACGAGGAGTTGAAGGCTTTGACAGGTTGACTAATTCTTCCAGAGTCACAGTGACTGAGTGACTGACTAATTAGGGTTTACTATTAAGTATAACTCTAATTATCATTAAGGTATGACTCTGATGCTCATGTTTCCTCTCAAATATGGCTGAAGAGATTATATAATCAGGGTTTAACTTTGACAGCATAAATATCTAACAAAGAATTTCTACAAAATATAAAGATAAATATGTACTGTCAAAGATCTTGGAAAGCTACACGTCACTACTCAAATAGCACAATTTGAGGAAGACCAAGAGGCACAAATATTCTCATGAAATGAGCCTAGAAAGAACAGGTTGAGAAGTGAGAATCGTTCCAGGGTGGCTACAATTTGTCTCATTTAAACCACCTAACTTTATGAACTTCTAATGTTTTTTATCTGTAAAAGCTACGAATTCTCTTCTAAGATTCCTGTAAGGAGTAAACCAAAATTTATACAGAAGAGCAATTTTACAGCATTTTTAACAAACTCTTTTACTATTAGGTCATTAAGTATGAAATGCATGATTTCCTTAAGTACAAAGTTTGACAGTTAATATGTGACATTTCATTTTGACACTTCTTGTATTTTTTCCCTACTGTGAAGGTATATCCTCAGTCTTTCAAACGTGCATTTTGGCTTGTGATTATTTTTGACGTTTTTTTAGAACAATTTTTGTGAAATCAAGGATAAGACAAAAATTCTCGTTAATTTTGCATATGAGGTCCATCATGGAACCAATGCAGTGCAGACAGCTTGAAATATTATCGAGGTGTTTGGGAAGGATGTGGCTAATGAACACACAGTATGGCTATGGCTTGAGAAGTTCCATTCTGGTGATTTTAATTTTGAAAGTGAGCCATGTGGGTGACCTGAGACCAAGGTGGATAATGATGAGCTGAAAGATGTAGTGGAAGCAAATCCATCTCAACCTACCCATGAATTAGCAGCAAGGTTTGACGTTACTATTCCAACAATATTGGACAAGTTGAAACAAATCGGCAAGGTAAAGAAGCTGAACAGATGGGTACCGCATGAATGAAACAAGCACCAGAAGAGAAATCTTCTTGAAGCTTGCCTTTCTTCACTGTCACGACATAAAGGCAAACCATTTCTACACCGTATTGTTATGTGTGATGAAAAATAGATTGTTTTTGACAATTACAAGCATTCAGCACAATGGCTGGATGAAGATGAAGGGCCAAAACACAGTCCAAAACCAAATATTCATCAAAAAAAAGGTAATGGTGTCTGTTTGGTAGTTCAGCACTGGTGTTATCCACTATAGCTTCATGAAACCTGGTCAATCGATTACCAATGTCTACCACAACCAATTGGACGAAACGATGAGGATGCTTGAGATTAAGCAGCTGAGATTGGTCACTAGAGACAGGCCAATCCTCTTGCAAGACGACGCTTGACCACGTGGCACAAACAACGCTGCTCAAACTACAAAAGCTGGACTTAGAAACTCTGTCACACACCGTATTCACCAGACCTTGCACCAACTGACTACCACTTCTTCCAGGCTTTGGACCACTTCTTCCAATGAAAAATATTTAATTCTCAACAAGCTGTGGAAAACGACTTTTGTGATTTCATTGCCAGTCACTCTCCAGGCTTCTTCACTGCTGGCACAATAAGCTACCCTTAAGATGGCAAAACTGTGTCGATAACTTAGGTGCATACTTTGATTAATTGTATTGCTTCTTGTTTGAGATACAATAAACTAAATTTTTGATTCAAAATCGGACATTTCATATTTAATGACCTAATAATGTAATTTGACTTTGAAAAGAAGAGCCTCCATTTAAAGATACATTAATCAGATTTTCATATCAGAAGTGTACATCTTCTCCCAGCGCTCCATCTCAGCGTAATAAGTATCACTTGCAAAGATCAAACACATCATCCTCCTGAGCACAGGAAATAACCTCTAACCCGAACATATATAAGAGCACGGGATATATTATTGAAAGACTCTCATTTTGTGGATCTCCCACAGAAGGGGAGCCCAGTGGTGAATGAAGCACTCAGGGCCTCTGCCTTGGTCTGCATTAAGACATCCTTTAAAGAACCTGCTCTCATAATTCAAACTAGTCAATGTTTCAAGCAATGTCTGCATACTTTTACCTCTATAAACCTGCCACCTTTGTTTCATCCTTTTTTTAAAATTTCTTTATTTTTTTTGTAATCCTGTTTGGTTCCCTGTGGCTTCTCTCACCACTGGGCTCACCAGGGCTACACCAGAGCCACCAAAGAAATCAAATTCTCTCCTGCACTCTCTCACATACGATTCCTCTACCTTTAAAGTTGAAATTTTTGTGTGTTATTTTACACTTAAGGCAAAAGAGATGTGAAAAAGCAATTAATGCAGAATACATAAAACCATAAAAATTCACAGCTAGAAGTTTCCTCTATTGATCCTGATCCTCCCAAAAAGCATAGGAACTGACACAGTATTGCAGAGCGAATAATCACCGTAAAGACTAAGCCAATTATCAATAGTTCAATGTTCTCCAAGGACAGTAATACACTTAAAGAGTTCTTGACTAGCATTTATTTCCTTTTTTAAATGCATAAAAACTCCCCCTTGTCCCAGTTATAGTGAATGGGCTGATCCTAATTTATTGATCATAAACCTTTTCAGAAAAGTAATTTTAGTTACCTTTTTCTCTTCTAACTCTGCTTTTAAAGATCCCAGTTCTTCCTGACATTTCTGCAGAGGAGAAATTTTTTGAAGCATCTGTTCCACTTGGTGATGCAGAGTACTATTCTCTCTAGAAATGGAGAGTATATTGACATTATTATACAAAACTATCTATAGTGAGTTATTAAATATACATACTGATGATTTTAGATTTTACTTCTAACTTGGAACAAGGAAAGGAATGAAAAAATCTCTCTTTTTAAATGCATTCCCTCTATTTATACGACATAATCGTCATATTGCTTTCCATTTCTTAGGCATAGTAGTCTATGTTTGGTAAACACATACCAAAAAGTAACTTGAGAAACAAATACAGTAGATGCTCAATCTGCTGAAGAATACATTAGAGGACAATCTGCCAAAAAATCCTGGCTTTTCCAATCTTGAACTCATCCCCATTTATTCAAAAGAAATACTAGGCAATTTCCTGATTTAGTTTGGAACCATGTTTTGCCTTCTTCTTAGTGATAAATGTAATCAGAGGATGAAATACTGCCAAAACTTTAAGTAGGCCTATTTTAAATTGTTTAAATCATCTCAATGGCAATGTAGTCAGTAAAGTTATTGAAAAATGAAACACCAAGTTGTAATTTAAGACCTCAGTAATAAATTAATTTAAACAATTTGATAGTAGGAAAACACAGATCTTCTTTTATTATGAGCATGAAAGCAAGATTCTATATTAAGGGTCAATCCTCTTTACATTTTGTTCAAATTCATTTAAAAATCTGCTCTGACAAAGTCTACCCAAATCAACTACTCAAACAGGTGGTATAATCAACTATGAAAACAGGTTGGCTTACCTTCTTGCAAACTGCAGCTGTATAACTTATTAAAGAAAACTCTGAGAATTTTACCTTCTGATACTTGTCTGGAGATAAAACTCACTTTATGATTATCTTTAATAATCTCTATTCAATGTACACACAAGGAAGATCATGAATCCTAGAAAATGATGTTCAAAGTTCCATGTATAATACAGAAGTCTTTTTACTGAGTTATTCCTTTACCATAACATTTACCAAAAGTCAAAACATTTATTTCTCTAAATAAAAAGTCCTTTGAATAAGTACATGATTGATTAGAATTAAAGAATAAAGACAAAGCAATATGTAACTAATAGAAAATACCTTCATTTCTGAATATGTCAGAATACCCAAAGCAATCTGTCCTTCATTTCTCAAATAGTCCAGAGAATAATTCAGCAAACAAGAGTTATGTGCTTACAAAAATAATATATAACTATACAAGTAATTAGAAAAGAAATAGATTACAAAATCTACATAAGCCCTCAGTTTTATAATTTATACAATCTGATAAACTCATTTTCCCATCTCATAACTGCCAGTAAATTACTTTAAGACAGCAAAAGATAATTCCTTTAAGTTTCATCTCCTACAAATTCCTATGTTTATATCACAATATAGCATATGCATGTTCCTAAAAACTGTTATCTGCAACCTCCTCTATTTAGAATGTAAGCTTCTCAAGGTCAAGAACTATATTTTATTCATCCTAAATTATAGCAGTCTTTGCAGAATAGAAAAGTTCACTAAAATATTAAATATATTCCCTGCCATTTAGAGAGCAGTGATTAATAATAAAATATTCAGAATCACACACACAAAAGTAAAGTGCTGAAGTAATACTAAATTATCAGAGTGCAGTTATTGAAGAAATAACTTTCCCATTTTGGAAAAAAATGGGAAAATCTAATGGTACTTTTCTAGCAAAAGGAACCAAATTATATAAGAAAGACATATTAAAGCTGTGACATTGGTACTTCAAGTTGCAGGGCAAACTACTGCATATTTGAGGTAAAACAAATACTTATTTGAGGCAAATGCCAAACGTGTTTTTAGAAAATCAAGTATTTATCTGTAGCTGAAGCTGAAGCCTAATATCCTATTGTAGAATGAATTTCTGGAATTCAAGAATAATCAAAAGTTTTATATAGTTAAAAAAAAATTCTAATAATTTTTATTTAAAATTTTTATGGCCAAAATTTAGAAGAGTAAAATAATAATTCTGTAGTATAGTACATGTGTAATTACCTCAAAAAGCTTATATCTTTTCTCCAAAAATGATATAATGAACACATACTCTCCTAATATTGGAATTAATTGCCCATCTATTTCCCTATTTAGCTATTTAAAAAATAGTTATAATTGTTTCCATACAGCTTTCATAATCAAAGATATACTCTTGCAATAATATGTATTTATAGTTAAATGGACTGAATGTTTCAACAAATAAAGCAAATAAGATTTTCAGTGACTTCTATTTTTGAATGTAAAAATTCAGATACTACAAAGAAATCTAAATGATATGTCTGAATTTTATCACTTTACACAAATGAGAATGACAGTACCAATACATATAAATACATCTGGTGATGACATGTAAGTGCAGGTATACCAGAAACAATACTGAAGCAAAATCTGGTTATTATCAAAGTTGGACAACTGAATCTGTCCCAATATTGAAGATGATGCTGAACTCCAGTGAGTCCCTAAAGGTATGTGTATATTTATTTTTATGGGCGAAATTTGGTATTTTTATGGGAGAGATTTAAATCAAGGTAAGTGTTATCACCACAAGATATGGAGAGATCCATTACACATACCTTTTTCCCACTATTAAGAAAATATTTAACCAGAGTCTAAGTGCACAACAGGTGCTCACGAAATGGGTACTAATCAAATAGTGAGTATAAGGCCAAGAACTGTCTTATGAAGGCCTATGAACTCTATTGTGAATATACAATTACACTATTTCTATATGATTCTGGATATACAAATTAATTCTCTACAAACAGCAAAAACAATTAATGAAAGTCAATTTCCCAACATTTTGGATTTCCCATAGTGCACTTTTTGCAGATTCAAAAATAACATTCAGACAGTATCACATTCAGTTTCACATTATTCCTAAACCTAAAAAACATGCCATATCCTCGGAACAAATAAGAAAAACCCACTCATTAAAAAGCTTATGAGGCCTTAAGAAAATCAAAATCAATGACAAAAACAAAATAAAGACTCCTAGATCTCGTTTTAAAACCTATCATTAAATATGCATTAATAGTGAAAGCACTAGCTATTTACTGTGCTTGCAAGAAGTGTTCCCTACTTCAACTGTAAATATTGCCTTCCAAAAGATAAGTATAAAAAACGATTCTCACATCTCTTTCAGGAAGTAAGATATAAGTTAATTCTAAAATTCAACAGAAAAAGCCAGTAAAAGGATATCATCACATTTCTTCTGATATTCTGTTAACAAATTACTGCAACAAAGAAAAGAAGAATTAGGTTACTTTTTTATCTAGAAAATAGGCTATGTTAAAATCATGTTTCAAAACATGCAAGGCTCCTTCTCCTCCTAGATTTCCTAAAACAAATTTATGCTAAATTAATATACATATATCACCTTAAATTCCTCAAAAGCATTACACTGATATATAAGCTTTTAATTTAAAATCCATTTGATCTAAGTAATATCTTGGCCTATAAATACATGAAACTATTACAAAATTTTTTCAAAAAATCAAATCTCCCACCATGGCTATGAAATACTGTGAGGAAATAGAAGGTCCGGCCCTAAAGCTAAGAACGTTTTGAAGCTAGAAAATGGCTTTAAAAAAAGTTCCAATTTAGCAAAAATTACTTCCTACTCACTCATGAGCCTTGTTTTAAGGGCCTGTAAACCACAAACCAAAGGTTACCCTTGTTGAAGAGGCTCAAAAGCAGTTTTATTATAATCAGCACCATCTAGGCCTCCACAGGAGAAACTCCAGTTCTCATGTTAGCCTGATGGGCCTAAAACCACCACCTTGCTTCTGCTTCCCCCAGTTTGTCAGGTTTACAAAGTTTTGCCAAACATATCCAAATATACTTACTCAGTGTTGATAATTTTTTGTTTCAAGGTAATTAATGCTTCAACATATTCATTCAAATTCTGAAATACAAAAAGCTACAGTCAGTTGTTTATATCTTTATCACATGTAATTAAGGCAATTATTTTCTGTAACATTATTTATCAAATAGAAACATTGTTTAATATATTACATTAAAATATGTAAATTTATTACTTATATTGTATATAAACATACACAATCTGAGCCCATGCTCCTACTCCTCTCTAAAACTTGTTCTTGATCTCAATGATGGTAATTCCTTTCACAGAAAGAAGCTCTAAAGATTCTTTTACTGTGTCCTCAGTCACAGAGCTTAATAAGTATTAACTGTTTCAGTTCACTAATTATTAAGCATCAATCTTCACTCTGCATTGTTTCTGAAAGGATTTAAGACTACCCAAAAACACATAAATCATAAAAAAAACTGCAAAATAAATAAAATGGGGGCAGATGAATAGGAATATTAAAATGGGGCCAAGATTAAGTAAAAAAATTAATTTTATAAAGATCTGTATTACACTTTAGGGATCAACCATAGATTTACTTCTAAATTATTACTATCAACTTGAAAGGGAAAACGTCATTAGTTACACCGTTCAAATGTTCCTAAGATTTAAAAATAAGCTGGTTTCTTCTTTTCTTTAACTGACTTCTTTCCTTTAATGTCTCCTTTTTTCATCAGTGAATACTTCAGAAATAAGAACTTATTTTTAAACATAACCACAATAGCCTTTTCACACCAAACACAAGTAACAATTCAGTAATACCATCCAGACTATGCTCAATTTTTACTGGTTATCCCAAAAATGTCTTTTTCTACATAATGCAAATGATTTTGATGGTTACAGTGATATTTCCCTTTATGATAACATGCTTTTTATCAGTTATACATGTAACATATCTGTTAAAACAAAAAATCTACACATTAAAATATATCAAGTAAAAACAACAAGTTCCCTTGGAGTCTCACCACTTATTAAAAATCATTCTTAATTTTTTTTGTTACCTTTCAGAACTGTTACTGCATTTGTAAATATATTTGGATGTATTAAATTTACCAATTCTCTACTGAAGGACATTTAGGTCCCTTTTCAGTCTTTACTAAGAGCATGCAATGATTTCCTTGCCCATTCCTTTGCGAGACATTTCTACTTTTCCTTAGAATAAAGCCCAAATCGTGGTATTGCTGGACCAGAGAATGTACTGAGATGTTTAATGCTGACACTTAGCAGTAGGCTGCCCTCCAGAGAAGTTTGGCCACCCACAGCAACATCTCCCGTGTTCGTGCTTCCAGCAACTTCACTAGCTCTCTGCATTAGTGATAAGTGTGATCTTTGATAATATTACAGGTACTTTTCATTAATATTTATTAGTGATATTGAGAAATCTTTCGTATCTCTTCTGGTCATTCATGTTCTTTTCTTTTATTAATAGCCTGTTATTACAATTTGTTCATTGTACACATGTAGTTGCACTTTTCTTATGAGTCCTACCTAATATTTGAGACATAGTAACCTCTCATCAAATGTTACAAATATATACGTTTGTCAACTGATCCTTAAAATATACCCACACATGCATACAAAAGTTTTAAAGATTTATACAGCTGAATATGTCTTTTTTTAAATCTTTGTTTTCTGTCATAAAATTTAGAAGGTTCTATCCCACCCCAGGATGGTAAAAGGAAAGGATTCTTCTATATGATATTCTAGTACTTTTATGCTCTTAACTTCTTGTATTTATATCTTTAACTCTTTTGGAATTTAGTCTTATGTACAGTATGATACAGAGACTTAAATAAAACATTATAAATCAAAAAGGCAACAAATGGACTACTGAATAGCATTAGTACATTTGGCTTTCCATATTTAAAACAAATCTTTCATAAAACAAAAATAAATTCTACAGCCTACAGTGATAAAGCTTTAATACTATCAGGCAAAATACAGGATAATACCTTTACAATTTCGAGGCAGACAAGGACTTTTAAAATTATACACCAAACCACAAGTGTGTTGCGGTATTTAGCTATGTCAAAATTTTAACTTTTACATGGCACCTGACACTATGAAGTTAATATGACAGTCTTGAGGGAATTATTTAAAAGAAACAATCCATAATATATAACCAACTCTCACAAATTAATTTTCAAAAGTATAGGAAGTAGGGGAAAAAAGTAAAAAAAATATAAACTGTCAATTCACAGATGAAGAATCTGGAGTACACAATACACATAAAAGAAGATATTCTACCTTTTTGGCATCAGGAAAATGCAAATTAAAATAACAAAGATCTATTCTTCATCCACCAGAATAAAGTGGAATGAAAGCATTGGTATGAATGTAATGAAAAGTCATATCATAGGTGGTAGTATCTGAAAAGCATTTTGGCAGCATATAATAAAATCAAAATGTATATAGTAACAATTTTCTGTTTTCCCTCTATGCTAGTTTTCTATATCCCCCATTAGATATTCTTCCAACGTAAACATTTTTTATCACCAGCACAAATGCTATCTATATGTTGCTGTTGTTTTTTCTATATTACGTTTCCTAATTGGTTTTTATGAGTGTGCAGAAATAGCACTAATTTTTGATTACATTAGAATTATTTCACAACGATGTCACTTACAAATATCCATGCAAAAGGGCTAATATTTGCAAAGCAACCCCAGCAGTGTTAAATAACTTATCTGCAGATTCTGTTGGATGTTCTATATGAAGAGTTATAACATTCACCGATGATAGTTTCATCCTTCCTTTATTCATGCTTACATTTAATTTGTCTGCTCTCTTCCTGAATTAAGAACTCAGCACAATGTTGAAGAGTAGGGGTGATAACAGGTATTATTGTCTTAAATTGGAATTAAGTTTGCTCTACTCCAGGTTTTTGATTGATATCCTTTAATCCTGTTATGAAACTGCTACACATACGTTTGCTAAAAGATTTTATCATCTATGAGTGTTAAACTTTTTCAAATAAATTTCTGTATGTATTTAGTTTAAATGTGTATTTTTCTCCTTTTATTTACTAATTCCAGTGGATTACAATAATAGATTTTCTAATGTTAAAGCAGCTTTGCATTCTTGGAGATAAAAATAATTGAATATCATGTTAATACTATTTAAACACACTGTTGGATTTAATTCCCCAATATCCTACTTAGGACTTAGGTTTTTTTTCCCTCATGTATGTTCAAAAGTGAAATGTCTATACTGTTTTTGTATGATGTCCACTATTCCAAATAATGTTATACAGTACATGGCTCTTAAAATTAGTAAGATACCTTTCCCTTGTTCAAAAAGTGTGAGGAGGAGGTAAACCATGAACACCTCTCATGTGTGAATAAAAGTTTGCCAGGTAGAGAATTGTTGGATCACCATGTTATTAATAAATCATGCCCAGCCCCACAAAAAACATGCTGAAGTCCTAACCCTCAGTACTTCGAATGATCTTATTTAGACATAGGATCTTTATAGATATGATCAGGTTAAGATTAGGTCATATTGGATTAGAGGGAGCCCTTATACAGATTCCTGGACAGAGAGGGTAGATACATGCAACTGCTTTTATCTCCTCCCTGAAACCAGCTAAAACTACAAAGTAATTTTTCTTTTGAAAGGCAACATCAACAAGGATGAAAACACAATAAAAGACAAATGGAAACTGGAAAGCAGATTCTAGAATACTGAGTTAGCACCTAAGAAAGCCAGCAGTGGGGAAAAGTGAGAACCAACTCTATTTACACTGCAAAACTTCAACAAGCTTGACAATCAGTGACACAGTTTCTTTCAAGGAAAAGGTGAAAGGGGATGGAACTAAAACAAGTAGTAGTTGCAAATGTTCTGATAAACATTTAATCCTAATCCCCAACTATCCACCATGCATTGGAGAAATCACTCATCCCCAATCCCGCAGAAGGCTTGCTTTTTGAAGACTGGGATACCATGAACATTTGGGTTACGTGTATTGTACCAAAAGCAGACAGATTAAGTAAACCTAAGCAAACTGATCTGAGACTGGCTGCCTGTTTCTCCCCATCAAGCTCCCTCCAAACAGGGTAGTCCTTTTGCACTCCAGGCAGGAGAATGGAAATACCTTCTCTGAGATAAGATCTATAGGTGTTGACACTGGACATTCTTCGATCAATAACTGGCCCAACTAGACTACACTGCAATGAAACTCAAGGTCCAGAAGCCCCACACAGTCAGCATATTAGTCATCCACTCGTCATACAAACAATCAGAGATTTCCAAACATGAGACACAGATGCGCAGTGTGAAATAGGGAGTCTAAAACAGGCAAAAGCAACTTGAACTAAACAAAACCGAGAATAAAACTTCAAATATATACATTAATATTATCTGAGATAAATGATGTTATATTCATGAAACAAGAGGCTATTTTTAAAAGGAATATTCCGAGCTCTAAGAAACTGATTTTAAAAAACTCTTAAATATTAAAAACATGAACACCCACTAGGATGGCTAAAATTAAAAAGACAGACAATAACAAGTGATGGTCGGATGTGGAGAAACTGGAACCCTCATACATCGCTGGTGGGCATGTAAATGGTGCAGCTGCTGTGGAAAATAGTTTGGCAATTTCTCAAAATGTTACAATTACTATAGGATCCAGCAGTTCCATTCCTAGGTGTATACTCCAGAGAACTGAAAACATACCTCCATGCCAAACGTGTATGCTGATATTTATAGCAGCATTATCCACACTAGCCAAAAAGTGGGCATCTACTAAATGACCATCGAGGAATGAATGGATTAACAAAATATCATACTCATATAACAGGATGTTATTGGACAATGAAAAAGAGTGAATGATACATGTTACAACACAGACGAATCTTGAAAATATTATGCTAAGTGAAAGAAGCCAGTTACAAAAGTCCACAGATATTCTATGTTTCCATTCATATAAATTTTCCATAATAGGCAAATCCATAGAAACAGAAAGTAGATATAGTGGTTGCCAGGGATTGGAGGAAGGCAGGAGAGACAGGCAAGGGCTGGCAATTAGTAAGAGGTTTGAGAATGGGGAGGAAAAGGGGATGAAAAAATTTAATAACTATATAGTGGTGTGGTTGCACAACTCTGTGAATATACTTAAAACCACTGAATTGTACACATTAGAATGGTGAATTTTAGGTTATTTTAATAATGCTGTTATAGCCAAATTAAAAACAGGAAAGCAGAAATGAAAGGCTAAAAAGATTTGACCATAAAATTGAAAAAAAGAACTCAGAAAATAAAGCTAATACAAACATAAGAAAGAAAACTAAAAACGAGTGTCACTACAAGAGTTCCCACACTCCCAACAATAAGAGTTCCAGAAAGAAGAAAGAAAGCAAGGAGACAAAATCAAAGTACCAATCATTCAAGAAAAGTTCCCAGAACTGAAACCAGAAATTTCTAAACTGAAAGTG
>CM052439.1:173452869-173479394 GCA_028533085.1 Varecia variegata
GCAAGGGGAAAGTCACTAGACCTAGGGGCTGAGACGGGGTGAACAGATGGCCAGTGTAGCTGGGAAAATGGTTGTACTAGGCAAATAAGTAAAATACATGGATAATATAACAAATAAGTAAATACACAGATGATAATGCAGTAAGTATACTGCTTAAAAAAATAAGTAAATAAATAGGAGAGAGGAGTTTCTCAACTTCAGTACCATTGACATTCCTAGCAGAAAGAGAATTTTCTACAGCATCCCTGGCCTCTACCAGTTGGCCATAACACTTCGCCAGCCCCAACAGGTGTGTGCAGAAAAGTTAACGCAACAGGCCTGATGACAGCAAGGCCTGCTTGCAAGGTTGGCCCTTGGCTGGCCCTTGCTAGGCAAAGGGTGTTTATGCAACCAGCCCCCAATAAACACCTTGGACAGTGAGTCTCCAATAAGCTTCCCTGGTAGACAACACTTCACAATGTTGTCACAATACACTGCAGGAGCAATCAAGCATGTCCTGTGTGACTCCACTGGGAAAGACTCTTGGAAGCCGGTGCCTGGGTTCCCGTGGACTTGGCACCATGTGATTTTTTTTTTTTTTCTGATTTTGTTCTGTATCCTTTCACTATAATAAACCACACCTATGAGTGTAACTATATTGCTAAGTCTTACTGAGTACTGAACCTGGGTGTGATCTTGGGGACTCCCAACACTGTGGCAACCAAAAATGTCTCCAGATGTTGCCAAATACTCCCTGGGGAATACAAGGCTCTACTGTTTAAATTTTCACAAACATGAAAAACAAAGACTAAATGAAGGAGGCTGAAGACAATAAAATATAACACATCTTCCTGACAGGACCTTGAAATAAAGGAAAGGAAAAAGCTATGGATTGAAGTGCTGTGCCAATGTTAATATCCTGATTTGGAGGGCTGCAGACCAATTACGTCATAAAGTGTTCATATTTGGAGGAAATATACTCTGGAGAATGCAGGGGAGATAAAGTATATGTGTGTGCACACAATGATGAAACAAATGCAATGACATGTTCACAATTTATGAATTTGAGACGAGTACAGTTATTTGTATTATTCTGACAACTTTCTTATAAGTCTGAAATTATTTCAAAATAATTATTTTTAAAAATCACACTAATCACATTTATTGTTTTGCTGGGGGAGATTTGGCCAACTGTTCAGCTTGACCCCTCTTTGATAAAGCACATTTCCAACTCCTGGTTTGCTGTTTATTAACTGCTCTTCTTTAAAATCAAAGCATACACTGATCTCTAAGGGATCAGCTATTAGGACCTCTGGCACAGTGTATACTGGAACAGGGCAGCAAACTGGGAATGCCCACCTCTCTCCAACTATGCTCTATACTCACCCACCAAAAACAAGCCTAGTGGCTTCTGGGTCCTGCGAAGGCAAAATTCCAGCCTCTGGAGCCTCGCCCTCCACCATCCCTATCTTTTACTTTGTGCTCACTTACCATAACTATTTTCTCCCCTCCAAGCCATCACACAGGTCATTCCCTCTGTCTACAACACTCTGCTTCCATCTGTTCCCTCTTAGTTAACTGCAAATCATCTTGCAGACCTCAATTTAGAATCACTTCTTCTATGAAGCTTCACAGAGGTCACACAATGTCCTGTTACAGTTGTGCCTCCTAACTGCTCCCAGAGCACCTCTTCTGTGGCCCACCATAATACTTATTACATTATACTTAGATTGTGGTTGCTTTTTTACTCAACTGTAACCTCAACTAGAATGAGCTCCATGCCTCTTTGGTTCTTGACTGTATTCCAAAACACAGCATGGCATCACATATACATCCATCCTCAGTAAATATCTTTAGTAAATGAATAAACTATAACTTTGTGAGCATTCCTTGTATTAGAACCACTTATAGATCAATATGCCTGGGGAAAATGTTTCACAAAGACAAAGTTTAAACCACTGGCAATTATGAATGGGAGTCCAGCACAAGTTTATGTACATAGTAGGTTCAAATCTGTCCCAAGGACAGCCAAACACCAAACTGACTGAATCTAATCTAGTTACATGAGTTGAACAGCATAACCATGTGTTTCAAACTCTCATCTGGATCCTCAAGAGAGTCCAATTGTTTTACCCTGCAATGAAGCTAGGCAAAAAGGAGCTTCTCCTCCTCTAGAATAAAATGACTTATGTCAGCATGACTAGCTTGACTTAAAACCATGCAACTTTATCACATGTACTCACTGTTAAACTGGAACTAACCGATCAACACTTATTTGCACATATGGAAGACACTCAACAGAAATCAAGCAGGTGAGAGGGGGAAGGAGAGGTTAGGTAAATTCACACCTAATGGGTAAAATGCACACTATTTGTGGGACGGGCACACTTATAACATTGACTCAAACTACATGTAACCAAACTACATGTAACCAAAATACATGTAACCAAAACATTTGTACCCCCATAATAATCTGAAATTTAAAAAAAGAATCAATTAAAAAAAATTGAATAATGTAGTAAATGATGCGCAGAAGTGCCTAGCAGAAGGAAGAAATAAAGTAATATTTCCATTGAAATAAAAAAAAATGCAACCTAAGATTTGCTTAATTGTATATAATATCACCAGAGTAAGGCCCCACACTGGTTTATATGACTACCGAAGCTCTGCAGCCCACATGGACATTGTACTACAGATCAGTGATGAAACAGTCATCAATGAGGGCAAGGAAACAGAAAAGAGGTGATTTGTGAGATTACGAAAAAAAGCATAAAATGCAGTCATTTTGTGCACTTCTATATCAAGTAATGATCTTAGTAAAGGTATTCTACCTCTTCTACTATTAAAGAACAAAGGGGATGGAGGAGTAAGACATGAAAGGAAGATTTTCAGCGCAAGCAAACCACTGTTCAATTCAGGACAGAAGCTAGTCAGTCAAACATTGCCTGCGGTTCAAAATAAAGTCACAGCATCTCCTACTGCTGCCTCCTATTGGAAAGACTCATACATTGTTTGTAAATTTTACACAAAATCAAGAAGTTTCACTGTGTTAAAACTACAGAGCAGGGCAGGTGTGGTGGCTCACACCTGTAGACCTACCACCCTGGGAGGCCAAGGAAGGAGGATCGCTTGAGGCCAGGAGTTTGAGACCAGCCTGGGCAACATAGCAAGACCCCATCTCTACAAAAACTAAAAAAAAAAAAAAAAAAAAAATTAGCCAGGAGTGGTGGCATGCGCCTATAGTCCCAGCGACTCGGGAGGCTGAGGCAGGAAGATTGCTTGAGCCCAGGAGTTTGAGGTTGCTATGAGCTGATTGTGCCACTGCACTCTAGCCCAGGCAAAAGAGATTCTGTCTCATAAAGAAAAACAAACAAACAAAAAAAACCCAAAACACTACAGAGCAAGAATTTTCTCTCTGTACCTAATGTCTTTAGCTTCTCTCTCATGCAAAAATTTAATCAAAGCACGGTACCTGCTGTGGTTGTAGTACGCCCAGAAAATTCTTTCCTAGAGGTGATTATCCATCTACTAATTGACCAATGGAATGCTTTTCCTCAATTCTCATTCTTGCCAATCTTGCTTAACTTGCCTCCCTCTATAACAGTCCTGTGTAATTCCTCTATTTCCTTGGAAGTGTATTACAGTACTTTGGAGGCACTGTGCTTCACAAACAATAAATATGAAAATGGTTGAAAATCTCCAGTTCTTGTGTCATTCTAAAACTTCAGTCCCACATTTCAAACATCCCTCCACCTTGATTTCCTCCTTCTACATCTACCATAGTTCTCATGGTCATTCAAGTTTTAAATCTCTGGACCTTTCACTTCCCTGAGATTCGTCCATGCTTGGCAGTTTCTCATATTCAGAACCTTTTTCTTCTCTATTCCCATTTCCAGGAAGCCCCAGTTAGTTCAGACTTTTATTATCACTAGTATGCATATACCTATCTGCACCCCCTCCAATACCATCCTGCATACCACCAACTGTTCCATTTACTACAAGCACTGTTCTTCGTGTGGGAACCATGCAAAGACCTTCACCACACTGTAACACTGACAGAAACAAGTATAAGACTTTGTGAACGGTTACTATTCAAGATTCTCTACAAATTGCCAGGAATGTATTTTTCCAGCCTCACTTTGTAAAATTACAGAATTGCTCCAGAGACTCCACTCAGAACTGACCACTGTTTTCTCCTAAAGGTGTGCCAATTCCAAGCCACAGAAAAGCCAAATGCAATGGAGTATTCTGACCCAGAGAGGAGCTCTGCAAACTAAGGCACTCCTCCAGGTTTTGTTTCACTGGAACACAGCTGCACTCATTCCTTTGCGGATCATCCATGGCTGTGTTTACACTAAGTGGCAGAGTTGAATAATTGTGAACAAGTCCCCAAAGCCTAAATGTTTATGATCTTTCTCCCCTTACAGCAAACGTGTTTGCAGATATCTGGATCTAGAGATTTAACAGGATTACTCCTATTGCTTGCTGTTTTGAGAACCAACAGTGGGAACCAATAAATACAGGGTGGAAGGAAGGAGACTCCTTAGGAAGCTAATGCAATAATTTCTAGGACATAGAGTAGAGTAGTTCACACCAGGGTGGAAGCAGTGGAGATGGTGAAAAGCAGGTGGATAATCAAGGTAGAGCCATCAGAACCAGTTGACAGATTAAGCATAGGTTGTGAGAGAAAAAAGCGGCACCAAGGATGATAACATCTAGTTTCTAGCCTAAGCAACCAGAAAGCTATAGTTGCTACTTTCAACTTAGAGTAGACCAGGTTTTTGAAGGAGGATCAGACCTATGACTCAGAAGCATAATTCACATCAGTAGTTCTCCTGCACAAAAGCCTCCAATGACTTGCCATTTGAATCACAAAAGCCCAAACCCTAACAATGGTCTGCACAGGCCACACAATCAGACCCTGCTTTTACCTTTCTGACCTCATCCAACTCTCAACATTCACTCCACCAAGCCTCACTGGACTTCTTGCTCTTCCCAAGCACACCAAGCCAGCTCCTGCTTCAGTTCTCCACATGTGATGTTTCCACTGTATGAGATGCTTTTCTCCCAAGATATCAACAGAGCTCATTCTCTCACCTTTGCTCAAATATACCAGTTCCAGGACTCCGTATCTAAATTCCAACAGTCACTGGCCCGTTCCTCACACATTTGTTCCTTCCCCATCTCTGCTCAAATTTATCACCAACGTATTTATTACCTTTTAACATAACTGCCTTGTTTTATTCATCCAGCTACCATCCTAGAATGGAAGCTCCAAGAGAGCAAGAATTTTTGTCTTTTTGACCCCACTGCAGTTATCACAATGCCTAAAAGGTAGCAGCTGATCAATAAACATTTTTTGAGTGAGTGAACTGGCTCAAAGAATAAATACAATTTATTAAAGATTTGAGGGAATTCCACTCACGTTCCTGGATTTTTTTTTTTTTGGCGGGGGGCACATGATAAGACACCTACACAACGCAGCTCAATAAAGACAATGATTTTACTATCAGTCCTCCTTCGGCCCAGAATGGCAGCACATTTCCTCCCTCCCCTGCTTCCAATACTTAAAATGTGTGGAATCAGTTCATTGATAATGCTCTTAAAATAAAAACTTTTAAGCTTCTCCACATGACCTATCTAGCCTGCACTCCCTTCTAGTCTCATCTTACTAACCATCTTCCCTCTGCATTACGCTCATGCCAACCACACTGTGTTCTGCTCAAAGACAGCCTTCTTCTCACCATAGGAAACTTTCCACTTTTTAATTCTTCACTGAATGTCACCACCTCAAAAACACTCTACTTGACCACTCCAGTCAAGAGACAAGACTACTATTCCAACATCCACTTTATTTTCTTCCTAACACTTAAAATCTTCTAGAGTCTTATTTACGCACACACATCTTACTTATGAAAGCAGATCTCATCTATTTTGTTCACCACAATGTCTACAGTGCCTAGAACACCACAGGAGGTAGCTATGGCGATGGTGAGTTCTATGAGTTCCATTTTATCACTGAAGACAGTGACAGCAAAGAGTTAAATGAGCCTCCTGACATCAAACAGCTAAGAGTCACTGAAAATGAGGGGGACTATTTCCCAAATAACATCCCATAAGACCTGCAGTCAGACTCTAGCAACTCTCCTTCTGTCACTGTAAAGAATAATCCACGCTGCTGCTAGAAACTTCCAGTCTCTACCTGCCTTTAATCGATTAGTTTAATCAAACAACTGAGATGTTACTTGACTTAACCAATTACCTGACTTATTATACTTAAAAAATTAGCCTCGGCAGAGCTCATCAGATATGAGCTGAAATGCTTCCCTGAAGCCTTGGAGTCTAAGGACCCAGACATGTCACATAAGATCCTGCCTCCAAGCAACAAATACTTATGATGGGCCAGGCAATCAAAGCATTATCCTCGGAGTGGTAACTACCCTCAGCATTTCACTTACCACCTACTAACCGAAAAAGTCAGCAGTAGGCTGGATAAGGAAAGAGGGGGCCCTCCAGAACTCACACGCTCCGCCCCCCACCACCATCGCATCCTAGTAAATGAATTACGGGTTCCAAAGTTAAATAAAGCAAAGGAATCCGTCCCAAAAACAAGACAGGAGAAAAGGGAGCGAGAAAGGGGCGACGGGGCGTTTGTTTTGGGAAGTGGGAGCAGCGCGCTAAGGCGCGGCCCGCGGGTCCCCTCAGCCCCGCACCCTCGGCCGGCCGCGCCTAGTCGTTCCTGGCGCCCTCGACCCCCGGGAGATGCCACACCTGCTGCAGGGAGGCACACCCCTGACATCGCGAGAGGTCTGCTGCCGTCCCGGGCGCCGCCGAGTGTGTCTCGCCCGGCATCATGGTGCCGCCGCCGGGCCCGGTGGGCACGCGCGTCTCAGGGACCCGCGGCTTCGGCCCTGTCCTCTCTCTGCTGATACTGCCGGGGCCGCCGCCTGCCAGGCCGCTTCCCGCCGGGTCCGGGCGGGTCCATCCGTGCACAGAGGTCCCCGTGGAGCTGGCGAAAGGCTCTCCGAACCAGAGGTGCCCGAGGCACTAAAGAGAAGGCTACCCGGCGCGGCCCCCGAGCGCGACGCAGTTCAGCTAGGACCCCGCCCCGCCCTGACTCGCCCCGCCCCTCGCCGCCGCGCAGGGCTGCCTAAGGCGCTGCCTAAACAAAATAGGCCCTGGAGCAGAGGCGGACGAGACGTCCGCGAAGGAAAAGCCCAGGGGAAAAGAGGCATCGGAAGTGCAGTCCTCCCATTGCTGGGAGGCAATCCTTTATTGCCAGCTTGCTGTACGACAGGCTTTCCACAGCCACCAGAATGCTTCTGCTATGGGGGGGCAGGTGACCCGCTGATGACGTCACCTCTGGGAGCCTGCTGGAGTGCAAGGACCCCGCGTCCGGGACGGGAAAGTGCGCGATTTATAACCAGAGGGAGAGGTGCCGTCCTGGAGCCCGCCCCGGGTCGGGAAGCCGGAGAAGGGGGAACTACAGTTCCCGGCACGCTCCGCGGCGGGCAGAGGTCGAACGGTTTTTGTGGCGGTGTCTTGTGCACCTCAGCGCCTGTTAGCGGCCTTCACAGCTGGTGGCCACTCCGCTCCTGCGTTGGTCCGCGTGTTTTCCGGCCTTTCTCTCTTCGGTCGTGTTTCCGCTCTCCTCGCTGCGCGGCCCCTGAAGACCGAGCGGAGGGTTCCCAGACCCCAGCTGTGGGCGCCGCCACTCACCAGGGGCCGCGCACTGAGCCTGGCCGAATCCTTGGCGATCCCGCCCACCCACTTGGTCATTATCCGGCCACTACAAGTCCTGTGTTGATACCTCTTGGGAGTGAGGGAAAAGGGGGGAAAAAGAAAAGAATCCTTGCCCTGACCGCAGTTACTGGGTATATTCAGGCCCTGATCTCTCGCCCGAACCGCAGTTTTTCCCATCTCCAATCACCTTATCCACCGTCACCAGAATCATCTTTTTCATAATCACAGCCAGTTGCCCTCGGTACCTTGCTTGGAAGCCTCTTGTGGCTTCCCATCGTCTGGTTTATAAAGTCCAAATGTCTTAGCGTTCAGCGCCAGCATTGCATATGATAAGTTAGTGTCCAGGTCTTACCAGCTTCTTCCTAACTCCTAAATATGGAAACTGCAACCGAAAACCCTTCCCAAAAAGCAATTTGTATTTTCCCCTGGGGTTTCTTCTCCAGCTTTCACACCCGTACCCTTGCTTACACTTTCTGGCTACCACTTGTGCAGTGGAGGAGCCAGATAACCACCAACAGCTAGCTTTCTGACAGATTTTCTGCCATTGACACCCAAGCAAGACACCCCTGTACCTAACTGAGGACATGCCTTGGGTAGGGCACAGCCACATAGAAGTCTGGGTTCTCTTGAGAGACAAGTGGGCAAAAAACAAGAGTGGGGTTAAAAGAAAAAGGTGAAGTGAGCAGACGCACAGGAGGCGGCAGCTACACGTGGTCTGTCCGGAAAGTATCCAGCCATGTAATTTGAAAAACTACACACATTTCTTGAAGAAGATAAAATAAATATTGTACATAGGACAATGATGCCTCATTCCTCTTCAAAGTAGGCATCTTGGGACCTCACGCAGTTCTACCAGCATCTCTTAACCTAACCCCTACACGTTCAACATTCTCAGGTGTTCTGCTTGTTGCAGACCTTCCAGAACGTGGATCACTTTCAACCCATTCTCAACCATCTTCGAAGCATTTGTGCCACACCTTTATTTGCACTGCACTCATTGCATTGTCCCCAAAAGCCTTCTGAATCATCCCCATAGTTTCTGTTAGGGAATGTTCAAGCTTAACACAAAATTTGATGCAGATTCATTGCTCGACGCTCTCAGTCGTTTTGAATGCTAAGGCCACACAGTATATATGCTCACTCAATGGCATCTAGTGCCCCACTGACTGGTACAGTGAAGTCATCATTGTTCACACATGCGTATTACAGTCCACTCTTCCCCGGCTGCCATGTTATATCAATGTCACCCAAAGCGTTCTCGTTATATTAACAATGGCTGGATAATTTCTGGACGGCCTCATATACTTTGGGAGACAGACCATGTGACCTGTTAGAGAAAGGGAGAGACCTGCATATATCTTGATGACTTTCCAATTCTAGGTTCAGATCCCAGACAAATTTAACTTCACAATAACTTCCCTTTTATTTAAGAGGTTGCTTAAATGAATGTTTTTTTTTGAAGTACCGTAGTGGAGGGAGGCACCAGTTTTCACTCCCTGTACATCATCCAGCCACGGCCAGAAAACACAAACACCACTTGGGGAGCTTGGAATTCTCACTGCTGCCTCCCTCCCTGTCCACGCTTACCCTTCACCTGGAACACCCTTACTTTCAGCTTTACATCCTACCTGCCATTTTAGGTTCCATGTTTACCTCTGCAACCCTAAGTAACACCTACCTCCTTTTCTGCCCCTTAACATTGAGTAATTTTTATTAACACCACATTTGGATTTGGATGATAGTGATTTTTATGTCTTAGAGATGAGTCTTCCTTTTAAACACTGCAAAGTGCTGCACATAGTAGGTGCTAAGTGAATGTCAGAGTGATCAAATTTGCTGCAACTCATTGAAGGTCAGAAAGAATAAGTATTTCCCTTCAAAAATGAAAGTGCATTTCTTCTACCTTTCTCCAAGCCAGTTCTCAAGACTTTAAAGGAAAACAAGTCCTGTTTGGGTAAGGCAGAGGTAGGCAAACTTTCTGTAAAGGGCCGCACCGTAAATATTTTAGGCTTTGCAGGCACAGGTCTCTGCCACCTATTTGTCATTTTCTGGGCTTTTTTAAAGAACCTTTTAAAAATGTAAAAATCATTCTTAGTGTGCAGGCTGTGCAAAAACACATGCGATTATGGGTCATAATGGAAATTGATGCAGGCCACTAAGTGAAGAATGCTTAAAATTACATTTTTCCTCTTTCTCACATGATAGGCCACACCTATTCTGTCACTGTGATGGAAACAGACAAGTGAATATCTAGATGGCAAAAAGTGATGAACTATGGCTTTGGAACTGCACAACTGTCTTTAAATTCTCAAGCAAGTGACCTGTTTGTGCTGGCATTTCCTTACAGAGGACTAACTGTAATTAAAGTAAAAAGTGACAAGAACAGTCCCAAGTCCATAGTATTCACTATGCAGAGAGTATTTATTAATAATTTACTAATGGCATTATCCATTTTGGAAAATAGATAACTGTATCTTCAGCCTACCCATAGGAAAAAAATTGGGTTTTTTTTTAAGTGCTTTTCTTGTCAAACTTCAAAAAAACCTGTTTTTTTGCTTGACTGCCCTATGACTGGGAGGAATGTCTGCATTCCAGCCTCTGGTCTTGGGATTCCCTGGGCTTTTTGAGTCTCATCAGCTGTTTAGAGGATCCTACCAAAAAAATCTCCGTTCTCACCCAGTCCCTCATTACCTTCCAGATACTTGGTAAGGTCTTAAAACCAAAGCTTTGAAATACAATGTACTTCAGAGGTAACTGATGATTTAATTTATTAACACATGCTTCCACTGAAATGGCTAATAGATTTGGTCTATAATCCAAAGAGAACTCAAAATGGAAAGCTATTTGTTCTTTGGAAGTTCTCATATGTTGCTTTTTGAAAAGAGCTATTCCTTCATTTGATGCATTTACCCATAAGAAAAATTAACTATATATTCTTTCTTTTAAAAACCTAAGAAATATTTCGTGGAGTAGTTTGTGACTCTAACAGTCCGTAATTCAGTGATATTATCGATTAAGTTACTCTATATTCATTTCCAGGCCTGTAATGTAATGCTACAATATATCCACAAGATGTCAGTCTTTCCCTGTCTGTTTTATACATAAGTGAAATTTCCAGCTGAATTTAGGATGTATCAAACCCTTCTCAGGGGAGAGAAAAGCCCACCCTCTAGGACAGCCGAGGGTGGAATGTGTCTTGTAGGAACCACCTTTCCTGCCGTTCGAGTCCACCATGCTAAGGTGGACTAAGCTACCTTTGCACCAGTTTTTCTTAATACTCAGGGTTGTGGTGGTTTTGTTTGGACTTGTCCCTGGGGATCAGCGGTTTGCGTGCAGCCTCAGCTCTTACCCTCAAAGTGATGTGAAGCCAGAGGGTAAACATTGCTTCTTCCTGAACCATTGATTTTACTCAGAAACCGGACAAAAAAACCCACACTTTTGTTTTAAAGCAATCATAGTTTAGAATAGAATGCAAAGCTGACATGATTGCTAACGCAAAATTTTAAAGCACTTTCACATTGCAGTAGCCTTCTGCAAGGGAGGGTAGGGCCACCCTGCCTTACTGGGTGTTCTGTGAACACCTGGCAACTGTAACAGCTTGTCACATGAGAAGCTCCCTGTGGCCTCCAGGATTGAAGGACAAAGAAGGCAGGTGTGCAGAGGTGACATGTGCTGAGGTGGAGGAGGGTTGAGGAGGGGATTCTTTGCAGGAGAGCCAGCAAAGGCATGTCCCACCTACCCCAAGAAGAGGCAGGAGAGGGAAGGGAGTGTTTCCCCTTCACCTGAGGCCAGTGAGGGGCCACAGAGTGGAGCACTCTGAGGGAACCAGGGGACAGCTACAGGAGACCAGTGGGAGGAGGCTGAGGCTGGGCCACACTCCCACCGGCCCTGGGACAAAGGGCTCTGGGGTTCTGTGTACTCAGTGAGATCTGCCCATGGACCCCAGGACAGCCAAGAGGGAGGAAAGAAGGCCAGAGGGTGTTCTGCTGGACGCCCAGGCCCCAGGCAGGCTGGAAGTGAGTAGCCAGAAATAAAACTTGGCTCCTCCGTCCTCCATCCAAAGAACTGTAGCCGCCTTGACTTTCTCCTGTATCCAGAAGGCACTAGTGGCAGACAATGTCAGCTGCTCACCAAAACCTGTTTCTGTTTTTTTCTAGACATACAAGAGTTTCCCAGCCTTCTTGCACCTGACATGTGATTAGATTCTACTAGTTGAATGTCAGCAGAAGGGGCCTGGCCCATGCTCTTTGTCACTTTCTGCTGACTGGAGGAGAGATGAATCCCAGGACCCTGAGCTGGCGGCCAAGCCACAGTCTCCCAACCCCATACCTTCCCTTTTATTCTCTGCCTGGTGGTGCTGGGGCGCAGTAGCCACGTGGCTGCCTCGCCTGCTGGAGCCTGCTCAGCTGTGCCAACAGATGCCCACAAGGCAACCAGAAGACCAGAGGCCTGTGCCTCCTGCCCTGTCCTGTTTGACTCCCAGCCCTGCCACCCCGTCCTTGCTGTTGCGCCGTGGCAGTGGTAGTTCGTCCACGTAGCAGCATCTGAGTCCACATGTGCAGAACCAGCCTCATGGCATCCTCTTTGAAACACCAGCAAATGCTGGCTTCCTGGCTCCACCGCGCCCTGCCTCCGCGAGCACCAGCACCAGCCTGGCAGGGCTCCTTTGCGGGCATCTGAGTTTGAGCACTAGGTGGTGCCTCCTCTGAGATTCTGAGTTTTGCTCAGTCCTTCCTCTTTCCCTTGTTTCCTCTAGCCCAAAGGGTGGCAGCTGTTTCTCACAGCAACTGCCTCTGTGGTATCTTGGTGCTTTTTTCTTTTTGCCTTAAAACATCCATGTGGCTGGGCACTGTGGCTCGTGCATGTAACCCCAGCACTTTTGGAGCCTGAGGCAGGAGGATCATTTGAGGTCAGGAGTTCAAGACCAGCCTGGGCAACATAGCAAGACCCCCATCTCTACAAAAAATAGAAAAATTAGCCAGGCATGGTGGGCACACCTGTAGACCATGCTACTTGGAAGGCTGAGGCAGGGGAATCGCTTAAGCCCAGGAGTTCAAGGATTCAGTGAGCCATGATCATGCCACTGCCCTTAAGCCTGGGAGACAGAGCAAGACCCTGTCAAAAACAAAAACAAAATAACACTGGTGTTATTTTGGACTCCTGCTGAAAATGGTGGACCCTCCCATAGGAGGCCCCGCCGGGCTGCAGGAGGAAGCTTGCCTCCACAACCTGTTCTCTGACTCAAGCACTTCAGGATCCTAAGTCACAACTGAATGAGCCATGAAAGGCTGTACCTTTTCCTCCGAGTCCCTTCCCCCAGCCCAAACCTGGAGGGATCACAAACTATCGGATGAATCAAGGAAGTGCTGAAGCAAAGGGAAAGCCCACCATGCCCTGCTCCCCTGACCCCTCTGCTCTTGCTGGTGTCTAAGAACAGACACCGCCAGAGGCAGGAGAAGCTTTAAGCTGAAGACAGGAGATAAGCGACCAGCAAACTGCGCTGTACTCTGTGCTGTCCAAGAGTGATTGCGAAGCAGGGTGCATGCTCAAGATTTCATCTAGGGTAAGAGAGAGCCCAGAGAACAAATCCCACTGCGGATGGTGATTTAAAAGTCCATAATGGGTGAAGTGGCTTTGTGAGCACCGCATACCTGGGGCTGCCCTTCCCGAGTGCGGTGCTGGGCATGTGTGTGCATCACTCCACCCTCCTCCCTGTGGCACACAGCTGGTGGACACGTACGCAGTGGCGTGTGCCCAGGCCCCAGCTCTCATCCTTCACAGCACGCCGCTCCTGCCAGCCACTCTGCAGGATCCGGCTGGGCACGCAGGTGACACCCTTGCTATCCCGGGCACTACGTCTGACCAGTTCTCCACGGTCCATTTCAAGCCCAGTCTCCCTGGGAAAGCTCCTTGGTATGGCTTTGCATCTCTAACTTTCTTGTTTTCTTTTGATGTCATTCTACGCCCTTCTCTCTTGGTCTTCGCACCTCCCCACAGCTAAGCAGCCTTGAGTCCTGTGCGCTCCATGATGTCCTTCTGTCTCTTCCTCCATGGCCGTCACCGTCACTGTCATCCCAGGCAGTGGGCTCCCCCGGGTCCTGCGAGGAGTGTCTCTGTGCAGCACACTCCGCTCCCTGCACGTGTCCCCTGCTCTCCCACTTGCCGGACCCAAAGCCCAGGCCGCCCCCACCGTCACCAGTGTACATGCAGCCCCACCGTTCCTCATCGCCTGTGACATCCTCTGCCACCCTCATGCGCCGACGTCTGTCTCATACGTTAAAACTAAGGGATGCCGTCAGACACAAGTCAGATCAGAATCCTCTTTGTACCAAGAAAAAGTAAGATCTCAACGTTGGAAGACCTGTTGTGCCTCAATCCTCACCCCTACTCCTGGTCCTTAGAAGTGTCTCCTCCGAGTCTCCACGGGGCTCTTTCTTCACTCAGACTTCTCTTCTCCCCAAGATCTGGTGGCCTCTCTCGCTCATGTCATTCCCATCTCTGCCCTGGTGATAAGCCCATCAGAAGCAGCCATTCTCATCAACCTCTGTCCCCGTTGCCACCTGGCGGTGTCTGTGAGTCTGACTGCCCCCTCCCTGAGAATGGATGTCACAGTGGGGGTGGGGAGCACTTTCTCTTCCTGCCGTGTCTCCAGCACCCAGATCATGCCTCACATGTGGCAGTGACTCAAGAAATGGTTGGTGAGAGAACTGATGAGCTGAGCACATGAATAAGTGAATATTTATCCAGCTGTTAGCCAGATAAAAGTATAACCCAGGGAGATCAAAAACCAAGAGCTCCAGTAATCGTGCTCCTTGGTCTTTACCCAGATGAGTTGAAAACTTATGTCGCACAAAATCCTGCAGGTGCATGTTTAAGCAACTTTACTCAGAGTTGCCAAAGCTTGTAAGAAACAAGACATCTTCAGTAGGTGAAAGGATAAACCGACAGTGGTACACACAGACCGTGGAATATTATTCGATTTTAAAAAGAAAATGTTCTCTACCACTGTAGGATGACTATAGTTAGCGTTAACATATTACATAGTTTCTAACAGCTAGAAGGGGGATATGGAATGCTCCCAACACAAAGAAATGATACATGTTTGAGATGATGCATGTGCTGATTACCCTGATCTGATCACTATACGTTGTATGTATGAAAACATCACCGTGTACCCCATGAATATGTACAATTATTATTTGTCAATTTAAAAAAGAAAGAAATGAGCTATCAAGCCATGAAAAATCATGGAGGAATTTTAAATGCATATTACTAAGTGAAAAAGATGCATTACTGTGTGATTCCAACTATAGGACCTTCTGGAAAAGGCAAAGCTGTGGAGATGTAAAGAGGTCAGGGGTTGCCAGGGGTTTGGGGGAGGGAGGCAGAGCACACACGGGAGATCTTTAGGGCAGTGCGACTACTCTGCATGGCGGACACATGTCATTGTACATTTGTCAAAACCTCTATAATGTGCAACACCTAGTGAACCCTGATGTAAAGTGTGGGAGTTGGTGATGATGATATATGGATGCAAGTTCGTCAGTTATAACAGCGTGGCACTGTGGTGGGGGGTGTGGATGTGGGGGAGGCTGAGCATGTTTGGGGGCACAGGGCGAATGAGAACTCTCTGTACTTTCTGCATGATTTTGCTGTGAACATAAACTGCTCTAAAAAATAAAGTCTATTTGGAAAAAACAAAAACAGCAACAAAAACCAAGGGCAAACTGTTGCAGGCAGTGGAAGTAATACCAGAAAGTCACCAAGTCAGGAGAAAATTTGCCCTGTTAAAGCATCAGAAACCAGCGTAGGGTCCCCGGACTGCAGTGAACAAGGAGACACTTGGCATTGACTAACTGAGAAGAGGTGGGCACAGGCCAGATATATAGGGTCTTGCATGCCAGGGTAGAAATGTTTTAGATCTTTGAAGAGTTTTAACAAGCGAGTGGCGTTATCTGATTTACATTAAAAACATTTCGCACTGGTGCCGTAGGCAAACAGACTGGCGGAGGCCGAGCGGGAAGCTGAGGGACCTGTTAGGCACAGAGTTATGATCTAGGCACTGAGGGTGAGAGTTCGCAGCTAGAGCTTTGAGTGTGAGTCAGAGCCTGCCGATTAGACGCGCTCACAACAGTTTGGGGAGAAACAAGAAGGGAAACTCAAGCCTCTGCTGCATTGATTATGTATGCGAGCTCTACAGTGTTCCCAGATACCGTTACTAGTTTTTAGGTCAAGCTCTTTGCGTCAGCATGATGGCTGGAAGGTCTTTGTCCAGCTAGGAAAGGGGGCTGAAGACACCAGCTGTGTGCACCCTGCTGACTCCCCCCTTGCCCACTTGGCAGAGGTGGCAGCTTTGGTCTGCTCTGGCCTGCGGCTTTCCGGTGTTCCCTCTGGGGGCCCCGTCTGGGGCGACTTTTCCAATCCGGAGTCTAGCCATTCTGTGGACACTCCACTTTAAATCCCTTTCTGCTTAAAAGGGTTATAGGAGGATTTTTTAATTAATTAATTAATTAATTTTTAATTGAAAAATAATAAGGGTATATATTATGCAGTGCAATGCCATATTTTGATCTACGTATACAACGTAGAAAGATTAAGTCAAGCTGGTTAATACATCCATCACCTCACCAACTTACTTTTTTGTGTGTTGAGAAAACATTAAAAATCTATTCTTTTAGCAATCTTGAAATATAAACTGTGTTATTATTAACTGTGCCCACCATGCAGGGCCATAGATCTGGAAGAGTGACTGTTCCCGTCTAACTGAAACTTTGAGCCCTCTGATCAGCACCCCCCTCCCCCACCACTCCCCCTCCCTTCCAGCCTCTGTGTCTATGAGGTTGACGTTTTTTAGATTCCACATGTGAGACCATGCAGTATTTGTCTTTCTGTGTCTGTTTTTATTTCCTCCGATTTAATGCTTACTCATATGGGATTTGATAGCAGAAGTAGTTGCAGGCAACAGCCCCTCAAGGATAAGCCCGTGGGACTGCTTATAGGTTCTGGCTGGAACTGGGGAGATTTGGAGTGAATAAGGATCGAATCACCACCAGAAAATGAGAAAGGGGGCGCATGTGGCACACAGCAGGAAGCACCTATTCAACTATCACGGGAAGTCACTGGAAGTAAAAAGCCCACTGAAGGCAAGACGGTGGCCAGTGGCGGCTGCAAGATCACAGCAAGGGGCGTAAGGAGGGGTGGGTGGCTGCTTGAGGCCAGACTGAGGAAGGATCCGGGAAATGTCAGGCTCAAAGGTTTACACTCTCAACTCAAGGTGCATCAGATGACAAGCCTCTAAGTCCTAAGCTGTTGCTTGTCTCTCGGAGCTGCAGGCCTGGCCTAGCCACAAGTCCCGGAAGGAGTCGTCATGCACGTGGCTGAATTGCAGTGGAAGCTGAATTCCAAGCTTCACCAGGTTTTCTTTACCAAATGCTGGAGATTGGTTAAGAGTGAGAACAGGAGAATAGGAACAGGGCTGCCCTTGCTAGCAGAAGCTCCTCCGCCTTCATCTGATGAGGCCAATCCTCCCGTCACCTGGCACAGTCACCCTGGAAGGAATGCCAGTCGTCCTGCCAATTTAACCTCCCATGCTGCCTCTAGACCTATAATTATAATCAGATTCCCTCATGCCTTAGAGGCACAGTATAGAATCCGACCCAGGAAGAAGAGATTTACTCATCAGAATAATTATAACTTGTTATAATTTGTTTATATTTAATCAATTAATGTAATTAATTTGTCCATGCTTCATTACCAAAGAAGCTTGCTTCTGACCTAATAACTCATTTTACAGCAGGAGAAGTGAGGCAATGGTCTTGTACCCATGGCGTTCTGCGGTCTTCCTAGCTCCTTGAACACTCGGGTGCAGCTGGCCTCACGACATGGTGGGATGACCTATTGCATGAGAGGACATCCATCAGGAGACGTCCTGTGAGGCTGGGTGACAGCCTAGAGAATGCGGTAAGTGCTTCGAAATGGTGACCAGCATTTGGTGCTATTTTCCCAATGGCCAAAACACATGGGCCTCCGACTCCCAGAAGTGGGAACAGATGGCTCCCTTCGTTATTGCGCCCAATAACCCACCCACACAGGTTTGCATCCTGTCCTCCCAACTTTGCACTTTGCTTTGTTTAAAAGCCTTAGTGCCCAGATCAGAGCGCTGACTCCCAGATTGCTGTCCAACACCTCTCTCAGCACTGCCAAACCAGGGGCAAAAGTTAGCTGAAGACCACGACAGTCCAGTATCGACAGGACCTTAAAGGGCTCAAGCCCATCAAGAATGAATATTTTATTTACCCGGTAAATACCCGAAGTGTTTTCAAAGTGGAAAAAAGGAAGAAGTTTATACATATAATTGTTATGTAAATAATAAATAATAGCTGTGGCTTTGTGAGCTCTTGTAGAAATGAGGACTGTAGTAAATATTTATAGTGTCTTTCTTATTCTGGGAAAGCTATATGAGCCAAGTTACTTTTATCTTTTTTACTTTTCTCTTTTTTATTTCACACAGGATGTGTTGGTGATGGTTGATAACTTAATGTAGCCTTTGGGTTGCAGAAGTTATGACCGAGACAGGCAATGACATCTCCAGTGATGAAGGACAAGACTTTGGATTGCTGTCCTATTGCAGGAAAATTTTCCCAGGATGGTGTAGAAAAACCACCCCCCCAAACTGAGATGGTGCAGAGAGACCAAAGCAATGACCCAGACAATGCAGCTTGGTGAGGTAGTGAGGGTATTAGCAGTCAGTTGCACAGGGCTTGCATTCCTGGGCAAGACTGGCTGTGGCAGGAGGTCTGCGGGGAGTCAGGTGAGATCCGCACTGCCTGCCTGTCTGTGGAGCCTTAAATTTCTTTTCGCAAGTGAGACAGAGCGAGTTCCCTGTTCCTTCTCTCTCTCTCTTTCTGCATCATTGCATATTTGCATACAGTACAGGTTAAGCAAGCACCGGGCTGCTCATTAGGCGGGAATTTAGTATCACAATTAACTAAAGGGTATTAAGGCAACCAAGGAAGCTTAAACAGTTCAGATTGGTCTTAAGGCTTATGACCGGCTAACCAAAAAGAGCTACTTCAGAATACCCTTTGTGCTTCTTCTTTCAGCTTTTATTTATTTATTTATTTATTGATCTGTATCTCTAAATTCAAAAGCAACCAGCATGAGTTCTGTTAAACATTAAAAGCCAGTGGTGGGGAACTTGCATTTTTTCCTTCATCTCCTTTTGCAGAGAAGAGGGAGTTACTTCTCGTTTGTGTGAAGAATAAATCCCTTAGGTTGGGCAGGAGCATCCATTGTTCAGTACGGGGCAGTGTCAATGCAGGATGATGTGTGTAGATACTGAGTTGCCAACAGGGACTGGGACTCAACCTCCACTCTAGCCTCTTCCTAAAGTGCCTCCGGGGGGTGAGGTCAGAGGTGGGGGCTGCATTCCTCACGTCCATTCCAGCCAGGGCTGTGGCTGCAAGTGACCTTCCAGGAGAGTGCCCCTGCAGAAGGAGGCTGTGCTTACCTTGCTGTTGCCTTGGCTGGGCAGTTCTGGCTGACAAGCGGGAAGGACCCAAGTGTGGGGTTCCATTGTCCAGGCCCTCCCTTCCTGCTCCTCCAGAGGCACTTCCTGGTGCCTGAATGCAGCTAAGATGCCACCAGTCCAGTGCTGACCTCATGAGTCCCCACCTTCCTCTTTGTAGGGAAGTGCAGCTTTTCCGAAAGGCCTTCCAGAGTATGCCAGGAGCCTGGGCGCAGACCAACCCTCTAGCCCCTCTTGGAAGCATGCAGTCCTCTGCATTTAAGCCCTTTCTGTTCAAACTAGCTGGTGAATCCCGTTTCTTGCTCGTTAGCCTGAGCATGGCTTGGTTACTTTCTTGTTGCTTTGGGAGGAGATGGGCAAATGACATCTGAACTCTCAGCCGCCTTCCCTGAGCCTCTCTGTCCATGACAGCCCGTTGTCCCTGAACGCTCTTGGTCCACTGTCCTTTCCCGGGTTTCTCTGAACTCCTTCCTTCCTCCTCACCCATACGCCTCACTCCGGGTGCAGGCAGGCTCCATCCTGGTAGGTGTACATTCAGCGTCACCAGCTTGCCCACCGGGTGGCTTGCTCATCTTTTAAAGCACTGGCGCATTCCTTCTCTCAAAGCAGTTCTTAAAAAAATTATTCTCTTGCCTTAAAAAAAACTCTGTCACTATGATAACCTACAAGACAAAGCCCCACCGCCACAGGATGGGTTTAACATCCTCCCCGCTCATTCCCTGTACACCCTTGAAGCTTAATCACCGAGTACTATCTGAAATCGGCTCTCAGCCCCGCAGACACGCCATGGGTCCCCTGGGCTGCACCCTCGCTCCAAACACCACCCTCACGGAGATGCCGACAGCCTCCCTGCTATCCAAATCCCACCTCCTTCACCTTCCTGCTCAGGCCCACTTGCTCCGTGATTTCTCCCTATTACGTCACATTAACTCCTACAGGATTCAGAACACAACTGAGTCATGCACTAATCTCACACTGCCTTGTGCTATCTCTTGGGGTCTTTGTTTATTTTTTTGTTTTTTTAATCTCTTAAACTGCTTTGCACTCTGTAACGTGTGGGTCGTAAATCCCGGAAGCCTCAGATTATCACTGTGTTTCCTCAATGCATATTAAAATCAATTCATAAAGCAGGGTTTAATGCATAATCATTAAACTGCAACAAACCCTTGGGAATAATGGGTGGGGAAATACAGTTTATGCAATCAACCCTGAAGGGTGATGCTAAATACTTTGTGTCCTAATCTTAGCTAGGTTATGCATGTCTTGTGCACATAACATTTTTTTTTTTTCACTTGTATCTCAGATTTCCTGCCCCTGCAAATGAGGATAAGTACATTGAGTCATTTAACAGCTATCCCGCAAAGCATGGAGTTGTTTGTAAAGCCCTTGTTTTTCATTGACAAACAACAACATGAAGAGAACAGTGTAATTTTCTTCATGAAGTGTGTTTAAGCCATGAATCTAAAATTTGAGAAAAGCAAAAAATATCTAATAAATTTTAAACTTGACAAAGGTGACCTATTGTCCTTGAACCAAGTGGTACTAATTTAGAAAAGAAGAAAAAAAAAATCCTTGTTCCTGCCAGAGTTTATGGTTCCAATTCAGTTATCCAAAAGTCTTTCTAATTTTTTTTTGAGGGGAAATTCCTATTTCCCACTAGGGTTGATGAAACTCCCATATGTTGTAGGAGTAAAATACATGATTTCCTCATCGAAACATCTCCCCGGAAAAGGGTTCATGTTAGAAATCAACATTTTTTTTTCTCAGTGAAGGAGCGCGGACTAAGCGTGCGCTCCCAGCCAGGCACTGCTCTGGGGACAGAGAGATGGAGGAGATGCACTGCCTGTCTTCAAGGTGTTCACATGCCGCCAGGTAAGCCCCTCACAGGTTACGACCCTCTCCACTGAGCACTGTGACAGAGCCACAGCTTCACAAAGGCGAGGAACCTCGAATCCCAAAGCCCCAAAGTTATTTTTGTTTGGCTTTCAAATTCACTACATGTAATGTTATTGGCAGTAGACTATCTTCCTCATTAAGCCTTAGTCTTATATAATTGGTTTTCCCGTGATAACTAGCCCAAAGATAGAAATCTTTTTTACTTGTTTTTAAGGCTGTCATGACTGCATGCAAGGATTGTTACAATACAGCATCTTCTGTAACTTAACAAATAATAATTGCACATATTCATGAGGTACATGACATTTCAATACATACAAAGTATAGCGATCAGGGTAATTAGTGTATCCATCATCTCAATCATTTATCATGTCTTTGTGTTGGGAATGTTCTGTATCCTCCTAGCTATTCTACAGGGTGGAAACTTTGGCAGGGTTTTTATTTTGCAGTCTTGAGGCAGAAAGGCTTCCTCTTTGGAAAATGTCGATCTTTGCTCCTAAGGCCCTTGACTGATGGGCTGAAGGCCCACCCACACTACGGAGTGTCACCTGCTTTATTCAAGGTCAACTGATTGTCTATATTATTTTTGTTGTTTAACCTACTACTCTTTTATTTGGCAGATTGTGATTCTTTTTCTGAGGACCAGGCACTGACTGTGAAATGTCTGCTTTAAACTTTGCAATATTTATTTGTATTTCAAGATATTATCATCCCTAGTAGACCGTACATAGTCCAATTGCTGTCTCTTATTTTGCCTTCATAATCACTGGGAGACTTCCTCATTTCCTCAATCGTGTTAGCCTCTCCAGAAACTGGCCACCATGGGGCCACAGCTGTTGTATTCACAACCTTAATGTGCAGTGTCAACACATGTGCCACAGTCAAGAGCCGTGAATGATGATCTGGTTGGGCAGATCATGAGTAATTGGACATTTTAAAACAGCCTTTGTCTGTATGTAGTTGTTCTGCGTTGGTGGTGGTATTTGGCCTTTATTTCTAAATCTGTATAACAATGAGCTAAGTCATGACAAAGTTTTACCACATATTAAGGTCCCCAGATAAAATTGGAGATTACAGACATGATGAAGGAAGCCCTCGACTTCACAGAAATATTACCGCTGCGTATTACCATGGTACAGTCTGAGTCAACCAGGACTAGAGCCGTGGAAGGGGCTCGTAACCTGGACCTGCTTCTCCACCATGGGTCCCCTACGGTCCCCGAGCTGCCCTGTGGATGATCCAAGTCTCCTTCCTAAGAATTTGGAATTGGGATCTGAAGAAGCCACTTGCCTCCATCAGCATTTGAACCCAGAAACACACAACTCAGCCACAGTGGCACGGCCATCCTGTGTGTCCTCAGAGCACTACATTCTACAAGGGACACTGCCTAGTGCTCTGGTTTTGACTTAATTTCCATAAACGGTTGACGATGCTTTTTTAAAAAATTATTTTTTATTTGTATATATTCATGGGGTGCAAGGACAATTTTGCTACAATGATATTTGCATTGTGGTGAAGTCAGAGCCTTCAATGATTATAAATATTAAACATATCTAGGAAATATCTTCACAGCAACATTTTGACCAAAAAACTGGGCCCCACAGCCTAGCCAGGCGGACACACAAAGGTAAACATTGGAGGCTCCATAACGAAGCAGAGAGAGCTTACACATTTCTTATACTCATTAGTCTGCTGGCTGAGACCCGAGGAAACCCACATGCAAAGATGGAAGAGATGAGATGGTTTCAGAGCACCTCACCGCAGGGCTCACTCACATACCTGATAGACCACCCCGTCTACCTTAGAAACAATCAGATTTGTATTTTCTGATTTTTTCGAAAATGCAAAAGGATGTCCACGTAATGAACGTGGCTTGGCTGGGGAGGCAGCGTCCGTCTTCTGCCCCACACATCAGTGAGACTCACAGGAAGTCAGATAGATGCGGGTTTGGTCTTCGCTGGCCACCAGCAGGTGGAGAGAGTATATTTGCAAGATTATGCAGGGTCTGTCTCAATGGTTTAGTTAGAATGTTCTGTGTTTGATGCCCGCTTCCATGTAATACCTGCTTCCTTGGCTCTGCCCCAAGTGTGTTCGCAGTTACGAATATGGCTGAGAATGCAGAAAGTTGTGGAATTTTCCTGTTATATTTTTTTCTGTCAAAGTTTGCTACTTTATTTCAGAAAGACTCTTTAACAAATGTTTCCTATAAAATCTGATTTTGATCTCATAGCTTTTTTTAATATTTGGATAATTCGTATAAATTTTCTGAAGATTCAAATTATGTCAGACTGGAGTGCCTTGTCCTAATCTCTGAGGATATTTAATTAAGAAAAGACATTCTCCAAAGCAGGTTTCCAGAATTCTGCTTGCACCTGGTGTTGGAGCCTATTTGCTCTTTGCACAGGAGAGAGAGTCTTCCTGTCACTGTAATCACTGTAGGAACCACTGGCAGATTGTACATCTTGACTGAACACGTGGTGTGGAGCCAACTTTCAAAACGTCTTGTCACAGTACAGGTGACCCTCCCCTGGGTCAGCCGTGCACCCCCACTGCACCTGTGTAAAGGGGCAGCTTCTACCTCACAGGTGTGGCAGGTTCCTTCCCTGCCCCCTCTTTCTCTCCCATGGATGAGAGGTTCTCAGCCTTCCCCCATGGCCTGCAATATCCCAGGAACTAATGACATGGCAGGACCTGGGACAGCAGGGGGGACGGGGGCAGTGAGGAAAGGAGCAGGGACAGTTTAGCAGCTGGCTCACAGGGGTGGGGATGACCATCCTCTGCAGCCTGGGAAGCACGGCCTGGTGGCGGGCTGGCCTGGGTCATTGCCGGAATGTGTGATCACCCCACAGCAGGGCAGAGAGCTCATTTTGCCGAAGATGCAGGGTGCCGTTTGTTACCACTCCAGAGAGTTTAGATGGGAGATGACAGGTGCACTGAAGTTAAAATCCTGTCCACAGTTTCTGTTTAGTGTAGTAAGCTCGAACCTACCAAAATGTTTGGGCAATTGATCATCAGGATGAAATCCTCTCCTCTTCCTCCTCTTTTGACCAAAAGCCTTCTAAAATGCACAATTCCAATGTCCTGCCTTATAGTTTATAGTAATTAAACTATAGAATGTAAACATAGTACATAGAATGATTCTTTGATGTCTGAAGACTTTTCTTAGTTTGTCGGTTCATCCCAGACTTCAGTGACATAGTACATAGAATGATTCTTTGATGTCTGAAGACTTTTCTTAGTTTGTCGGTTCATCCCAGACTTCAGTGACAGCAGCACACACTGAGGAGGGGCCCAGCTGAGCTACCCACTAACATGCCCTGGACTTTTATTCTATTTTTTGAAATCTCTGGTATGGGCTATTTTAAAATGAATGTTTTCCTAATTTTTAGGCTAGAACTGGGATGCATCCAAATTATTTTGGTCATAGTATTGTCAGTGCAGTCATCCACCGGGGACACACCTGTAGCCCAGTGACGTTGGGTCCATTGATGCATTACAGGAAGGGAGGGAGGCTGTGCACACAGGGACCATAGGGCATCTCAGAAAGAAGGTTGGGAAGGACCTGTAGGGTTTGGCTCCTGTGGGGCAATCTCGGGGAGGGTGCAAGGAAACAGGCCATGCTCAGGGTCGGGTGCTGTCTGGAGGGGGGACGCTGTGATTGAATGTCTGATTCTCATCTAGAAGGCGAGAAGGATGGAATGAGGTTGGTGCTGTAGTTGGTAAAGAAGCCATAGTCACTCACGTTAGCCGGGATGGGGATGTGCAGGTCTGTTTGTGGTTTTGGTAATGTTCTTATTTCTGTTTGTGTCCTGATGTGACTATGGGGCGGGGGGGGGGGGGGTCTTTATTTTTCCTTGCCCCACCGTCGTCACCCAGTGGCCTCGTCTGAGGCTGGTGCTTGATGTCGTTTATGTTTCACAGGAGCACGTCAGGGTGTAGCTGCACATGCCAGAGTGGCTTCTCTTCCAGGCCGCCTCCCTCCGTCGATGTAGTGCGAGTTCTGCTACGTCAGGCGCTGGATAGTTAAGGGCCACCATTCTCTCAACACAGAGTTGGCTACAACACTTAGGGAAGGTATTTGGCTCACGTGTTCTTAAAAGAGAAGAAGCTGCCTGTGTTAGTTATCTGTCGCCGCATAACAAATGACCACAGATTTAGTGACTTGAAACAACACACGTCTGTCATCTTATGCTCTCAGCAGGGCAGACGTTCAGGCACAGGCCAACTGGTCCTCTGCTCTGGGTCTCACCAAGCTGTAGTCGGTGTCAGCAGGGCCGTGATCTCATCAGAGGCTTGACTGGGAAAAGATCCTCTCTCGGCCTTTCTCAGATTGTTGGCAGAATTTAGTTCCTTGCAGTTGTAGGACTGAAGTCCCTTTTTTGTTGCTGGCTGTCAGCTGGGGACCCCTCTCAGCTTCCAGAGGCTGTCACAGTCCCTGCCCTGTGGCCCTCTCAGGCCATCTTCCTTATGCAGGTCTGCAAGCCAGGCCTGTCTGTGCTCACCTGCTGAGGCAGGATCTTTTCTCACATGGAGGCATCAACAACACCTAGAAGTGAGTCACAAGCCCCTTGTGCTCAAGGCAGGGGGGATTGTCCGGGACACATACCACAGGGGAGGGGTCACCTTGGGCTGTGTTTGCCATGTCACCTAAGAGTACATGAAACACCTGTATCAATTTTGCCATTTCTTAAGCTTTTAGGAGCTTGTAGGTCGTACCAATAAATACAATCAAGAAAATAAAATCAGTGTGAATTATTCTACTTTTACCACAAAGGTGATCATTTATAACATCTGATGCACATGCTGGACCGGTTTCCATACCATCCCAGCTTCCTGCAGCCACGATCTACCGCTTGGTGTGATTGACGTCTCTTCAGACATTTGGTCTGGGACCAACCACATTCTTGTAGGTTGCAAAGAGGAGGTGTCGGCCTCCCCTGGAGAGAGACAAGCTTCTGTGCCCCTTCTGCACCCTCACAGTGGAGGCCGTGGGCCAACTGGGTGGAGAGATCCCATGTTGCCCTAGATGTGAGACTACTGAGGTTTTTATTTTCACACTGTGGTGGGGGGGGGGGACAGTGCCATTGACATCTAGTAGGTGCGGCCTGGGGCTGTTGCTAAATATCCTACAACACACAGGACAGTCCCCAACCACAAAGAACTGTGTGGCTTAAAACAGCAACAGAGCCAGGGTTCAGCATGCCTGGCCTCGACCCTTGTACAAGCGCGGGAAACTAACGATACTGTGGATTTTATTTTTTGGCTATTTAGAAAGGTGTTTTTTCTCTCTCAATCAGACCTCACAGTTCAACCCAATAGAAATAAAGAGTGAAAATCACCTGGTTTCAGAGAATCTACAGAATTCAACATTTTACAAATC
>CM052439.1:173479894-173501099 GCA_028533085.1 Varecia variegata
GTTACACAGACCTGACACAGGAATAGAGTGGGCGGCAGCCAGTGCACGGTCGGGAAAGGCAGGTGTTTGTCCAGGAGAGGCAGTGAAGCCAGGGATGGGTGGTCAGGCCCTGTCTGAAGAGTTCCGGGGCTGATTCCCAGGACAAGGTGAGGGTCCGAGGCCAGGCAGACAGCCCTATCAAGCAGGCAGGAGGATGGAGGGCTTGGCAATGGCCTCTGTTCCCCAGGGCTTCCCTCTTCCCCAGGTCAGAGCTCCCACGTGCAACTCTGCTGAGCCCAGAGCAAACCAGCACGGTGGGCCCCCCAGGTAGGCATATGGATTTGCACTCTGAGGGTACCCGGCTGAGGGGGGCAGGTTCTGGCAGACAACTAACTATTGCCATGTATATCAAAGCAGGGAACTCATGTCTCATAGGGTAAAATGCATTGGAACTTTTAATATTTAACTTAGAAAATGAGAAAACCAAACCCATCCGGTTAAATGGTATGCAGTGACAGAAGAAGAGGGCAAAGGCATCAGGAATGCGCATGTCTGCAATGGGATGTGGATCCCCAGGCTGTCCTGGGGCCCCCCAGAAGGACAAAAGGGAGGCATGCACACCCTAAGAAAGCACTGCATTTCCCCAGACCCTCTCCCCACAGCGAGACTCCGCCCCTCAGGCAGGCCTGGCGTTCTGGCTTAGAGGGAAAGGCCAGGGGGGTGCAGCCATGTGACACCTCCCGCCTGTCCTCCCGGCCTGGCAGGAGCCTGGTACCACCTCACAGCAGCTCCCAGCCCTGCAGCACAGGCAGTGCAGGGAAGAGAGAAAGCAGCTTGTCTTGTTCCAAACAGTGGCTAAGTAGTACCTTTTATTGAACATATAAAGGTGATTACTGTTTTAAGCAAATCAAATTATACCCAGGTGATATAAGCCATATTCTTATGACCTTTATTTTGGAGGGCAGATGATATTTGTCCTTTATCAGGGAGACACAGAATATTTATCTTGCAAAATAATTACGGGTGAGCCTCTTTTACGTAAACACACAGAGTGCTGTGCTGATAACGGTTTGACAACCAGCTGTCTGGGGAAAAATGGTCTGGTGCCGAGCATTTGCCACTATCCCTGCTGTAAATCCTTCCCCCATGGCTGACTTCAATGGCATCCTGTTTAACCGTTCGTCACCTGCCAGGATGGAACAGGAATGTGTGGACAAGTATCTGCACTGAAAGAGTTTGGTTGTGAAGAAAACTTTCTTTTTCCAGAGAAAATATTACCTGGGTACTGTTCACTTCTGACCAAATGCCACTTCTGCAGGATGCTGTTCTATTTTATCTTATGATTCCCAAAATTGTGTCCAGCTCAGTCCAAAGCAGAGAAGGGCCCTGGTTATTAAGCATCTGACAGAACAGTCTCCTAACAGCATTTGTTGGTAATAAAAGGGGAAGATATTCTTAGAATATTAGAATCAGTGTCTTAAGTGAGAGAAAGTTGCATTTTGTATCTTCAATGACTGTCCACCTCATTGCAGGCCTGGGTCCCTCTAGCCCACTCTGGTGCCTGGGCTTGATATCCTTCTCAAAGACACCTCAGAGTAAGTTTGGAGGAAGGCCTGGTGTCACTCGGAACTGTTACTTTCTGGTGATTTCTGGTGAAAAGTGCAGACTAGAAAGCAGGCCCTCTTCTAATGCATGCAGGCAGAACAGTCCTGTACCAGGGGAGCACACACACCGTACCCTTAAGTATTTAAAAGGTACAAATCAAGCTAACAAATCGATAACTCAAATGTCTTGCAGCCCCAGCCTTAACAAAGCTACCTCCACATGGCCTAAGAGTCCAGGTGTGAGTTGAGAACGGAGCAGGAGGCCGGCCCTTCTCCTGCCATCCGAGTTCTGGCCCATCTAGGGCAGAAACAAGCTTCCCCTGGACTCTGGCTAGCAGAGCTGATACTGCGGCAACACTGAGCAGGGAGTTTGAAGAGACATAGTAGCCGCCATTGGGTAGAATTTCTACCATACAGATACAATAGATGAAAATAACCTCAAAAGCACAGTTTATAGTAAAATATAGTAAAATAATTATGAAATGAAGAGTTTTGAATATTTTAATGTTGTTTTTAATATAATGTATCTGTCTATTCATATATTTTAATTTTTAACAACCAGCTTAAAAATTCCTGACAAGGTAACAGTGGGCTCCCAAGAACTGGTACGCACTGGCCCTGGCCCAGCAGCGCCCCACCTCTGCCGGGCACTCATCGCACAGAGTGACCACGACCATGAGTCCTGAGCATGGGGGAGAGAGACCTAACTTTCACTTTTATCCAGTGTTTCTCACCTGGGGGAGAGTCCCCATTCTCCTCCCCCCAGGGGACACTTGGCAATGTCCAGAAGTTTTTGGTTGTCACAAAGGGGGTGGGAAGAGCTATGCCCCTGGCATCCAGTGGGTAGAATCTGGGCCCCCACGAGGCATTCTGCAACTCACAGGACACACCCCCACAGCGACATGCCAACACTGCCAGGGCTGGGAAGTCCCGATTTTGTCCAATAGGATTCCTTAGTATCAGATATGTACTCTCAGTTATGCGTAAATGAATGTGAATAAGGTCATAGCTAAAGAATTTAATGAATGAAAGAAACACTCACAGCATCTCACCATACACTTATTACTATTTGGAGAGAAGTCAAAGTATAACTGCAATAGACTGAAAATTTTAAATTAACTTTAAGCTTATGTTTCAATATCATAATCCCCAAAACTCTTGGTTTTGTGATCACAAAAAATTTAGTGATATTTCTGATCTTTGAGAATCCTTTAAGTAATATCTTGGTCCTATATAGATTTTTTTTATTAGGGAGAAAATAATTACAGATGTCTGCTCAAGTCAGTACCCTAAACTACTTGATTTCCAGAGGATTTTTTGACCAAAGAAACAAGTCTAGGAAGACTCTCATTTAGAAATGATGGCATGATCAAATGGTAGTTCTACTTGTAGCTCTTTGCAGTATCTCCGTATTACTTTCCACAGAGGTTGTACTAGATTGCAGTCCCACTAACAGTGTATGAGTGTTCCTATCTCTCCGCATCCATGTTGTTCTGGGACTTTTTGATAAAAGCTATTCTCACTGGAGATAAGTGATATCTCATTGTGGTTTTGATTTGTGTTTCCCTGGTGATGAGAGATGTTGAGCATTTTTTCATGTTTGTTCACCATTAGTCTATTTTCTTTTAGAAAGCTTCTGTTCATGTCTTTTGCCCAGTTTTTAATGGCAATCCCACTACTGGTTATTTACCTAAAGGAAAAAAAGACACCTACACTCAAATATTTATAGCAGCACAATTCACAATTATAAAGATGTGGAAACAACCCAAGTGCCCATCAATACATGATTGGATTAATAAAATGTGGTATGTGTACTACTCAGCCATAAAAAAATGGTGAATTAATACCTCTTGTATTAACCTGGACTGAACTGGAGACCATTCTTCTAAGTATCACAACAATGTAAAAACAAACACCACATGTACTCACCGTTAAATTAGAACCAATAGACTAACACTCATATGCACATATGGAAATAACATTCATGGGAAATCAAGCAGGATGGAGGAGGGTAAATTCACACCTAATGGGTACAACGAACACTATCTGGGGAACGGATGCACTTATAACTTTGACTCAAATGGTGCAAAAGAAATTTTTATAAGCAAAACTTTTGTAGCCCCATAATATTCTGAAATAAAAATAAATAAATAGATAAAAATTAAAAACAAAGAGATGATGGCATGAAGTGTAGACCACATGAGTTTGCTGAAGTGGGCTTGTACCAGCATCAGATTGCTGCTTTTGGACGATGCTTCTTAACTCTGTGTTCAATGACATCACATTGATAGCTTGAAATTGGACATGGTGGGGAATTTGCACCACAGGAATCAGCAAATGTTGTGAATCAGAGCTCCAGGCCCCTCCCACTCCATCTGAAGGGCTTGTTCTCAAACATTTACAAGCACACACCTGGGACAACCTGAAAGAAGTTGCTCTGTCTCATGTTATTTAAATGTTTGAATGTGAATTATTTTCAACTTCAAACACACAAATGCAAACACAATACAAGTCTATGATGTCCAGTGAAACAGAGTTCTAAAGAACTTCTAAACCTTACCCTAGAAGCTTAACTTACTTTGGAATTTAAAAAGTTAACAAATCTGTGACATGTCTTTGGTCAAGGAGCTACTATTTTTGCTAGGAAGATAAATTTGCAGAAAAAAGCATTCAAGTCTTTTATTAAGAAATAAAAACAATGCTAAATCAGCAAAAATAAAATCTGCATGTTTCATGGCTAAAGATAGAATTTATCTCAATTTAGTGATCCGTTTTATTGCCTCAAAAAGTATATGAAATTCTCTTTCCTATTGCATAATTACTTCAGACACCCAGCAGAATTTGCAATAATAGTTTGAATCATGTGTTATGTGTTACCTTAAACAAAACATATGGCCACAAATAGTTATATCAAAACCCACTTGTATAATGGGTACCTAGACACGCAACAGCAAGCTGACCCCAGCATCACACAAAGCGTGTTCTGGCATTACTATTCCAGATGGGAACAGGCAACACTGCTGGGCAAGAGTGTCTTTTCTCTGGTAGTGTGGAAGTCTGCCGTGTACGCCTACTCTTGCCAAGTTAGCCTTTATGATTAGGGCACTAAAGCTCGTGCCTTCGTAGGGGATTAGGGGGTGTGCTATGTCCTTAAGCTGGAACTTCACTGGTGATGGCTTGCACCTTCCCGTTAGGGTTCTGACCAAGCCAGGTGAGTGGTTGTCATGGAAACGCTGTGCCCTGAGACCAGCCAAGGTGGCAGGTGATCAGACCAGCAACAGGCCAGCAGGAGAGGGTAAGGAAGCTAACAAGGGTCTCCAGGGCAAAAGCACACCCAGGCAGGAAGCCTGGCTTGTGCTCCTCACTGGTTCTCTCTATAGTGTTCTTACCTTAAATAAAACTTTATAAATGCTATAAAGTTCTCAGAAATCTCCTGGGTCCCTTTGGAATTTTCATTTTAGGGAACTAAAATTTTTTACAAAAATTTTATCAAAAAAAAGAGAATTAGAATTAACTTCTAATATGAATTATCATATTGTAGAATGCATTGTAGGCCAAACATAAAAAGAGACAAGGACAACCACAAGAAGGTGAGCTTTAAATAGGTAATTAACTTTCTTTTGTAAATACACGGTGAAAAATTATTTTAAACATTTTATAACATTTGCATCTAGCGCCCTCTGGTGGTCCTCACAAGGGTCCCACGGTCGAGCATCAGTCTGATATTTTTGATACTATTCTCATACTCATTCACTAGGGAAGAATTTCAACAGTTAATGCAAATATTAAATTCTTTATATTATTTTATCAAAGATGAATAAGCTATATTTAGGAATTTTGAATTATTAACTCTTTAATTTTCTAGATTTTCTGACAATACATTGAGATAATCAAACCTAGTTCTTCCTATAAAAGTCAATTACTATTAACATGTGAAATAGCAATTTATTTTTGGAAAAATGCAAAATAATATATAGTAACTGCCACTGGATGGGTTCAGATTAAAAACCATCTAGCAACCAATGTTGCACACCTGCTCTCTGCTTTACCTGATGCGTATCAAGACAGAGAGATCCATTCCGATAAGACATTAAATTTGCAAATGCCACTTGCAAGTAGCAGAAGCAAAACCATGCATTGCTAAAGGATCAGACTTGCCTGATGCCAAATCATGGCACAGGACCTGGGCATTGCTTATGATGTCACAATAAGCTAATTAGCCATTTCATGCACTATTATGCTTCAAGTGTGCCCCAATTCTTAAAGAGCATTAACTTTGATACCAAAATGATAAGCACTGAGGAAAAATGACCACTTTGTATCTCCTGCTCCGATTATAGTCAAGGATAGAGAAAGACTTCAATTTAAAGAGGAGGAGGAGGAGGATCAGGAGAGAGAGGAGGGGATGGAAGAGGGGTGCTATGTTCTTCATAACGGTTTTGATGTATATATACATTAATACAACCTCGAGTTTCCTCCTAAGCTCCTTAATTTTTTAAAATGTTATTTCCTCCCCTTTTCCTAATGTTAGGGGAATAACTGGCAAACCTTTGCTCTTTTCCAGGGAATACGATATAAATGTTGGTGGAAGTCCGCTCATGGTTCTAGCTCATACAGTGAGGAAAACGTACCGCAGCATCTTAAGAGTTCCACGGAGTTATGAAAATCCACAGCACTTTATAACCAGCTGCGGGGGGTCACAAGCCGCTAAATTGCAAGGATTAGAAGCCCCCGCCGCGCGGACTTACCGCCCTTTTCCGTCCAGCCCGGCCGCTCGGTGGCAAAGCGAGGGTGCGGGACGCTCGGGTTCCCGGGCGCTGCCGCTGCGGGTCCCACGGCGCACGCAGGTGCCTGCCGGAAAACAGCGGCGACACCTCGGTGAGGCGGCGGGGACTGCGGGAGAGGAGACGCGGGAGGGACCTGTCTCCCAAGGTCAGGGACTTGGACTTGCAGGGCTCACCCGCCCACCTACCTGCGCCAGTAGCAGTACCCAGAGCGCCGCGCAGCCCCGGGCGCCCTGCGCACGCCACGGGCGCTGCGCCCCTGAGGGGGACACGCAGGGCTTCATCCCGGGCACTCCGAGAGGCCTGGGGGACCGCCGGATGGTCCCCAGCCGGGCAGGGTGCAAGTGTGCAGAGAGGACCCGACCCGCGGAGCGCAGGATTCCCCACAGCCACGGCACCGCCCGCGCCCGGGTTATTACTGCGGCTCCGCGCTGCGCGGGGGGCGGAGTGGCAGCCAGCCGCGGGGGTGGCGGCGGAGCACCCGCCCGAGCCCTGGGAGAGCAGGGGGAGGAGGGAGGGCACGAGGGAGGGGAGGGGACGGAGGGGGTATAGCGGTTGGGAGGACAGAGGATGGGAGAGGGAAGGGACGAAGAAGGGGAGCAGAGGAGGGACAGGGGACTGGGGAGGGGAGGCGCAGGAGGAGGCAGGCAGGGAGGAGGGGGGGACGGGAGAAAGAGGGGACCGAGCCAGAGGAGGGCAGGGGAGCATCCGGACGACCACTGGACGGCCGGTGAGCTCCCCGGTAGAGGGTGGCCAGGTCCGGGCGCGGGGCGGGGGCAGGTTGGCCCGCAGGCCGGTGCGCCCTCCTCTCTGCCTCTGGCTGGGGACTCCTCGGAGGCCTCCGCTGAGGCTCCGTGGGACCCCCAGCCCTGAGGACCGGACCTGCATAGCCAAAGGCGCAGGACGCCTGCAGTCCTCGCCCGCTGGCCCTGACTGGCCCGGTCCGCGCCCTGGGCCCCACTGGGGTCCCCCCTTCTGCCCTGAGCGGGGAGATCGGTCCGGGAACGGGTCGCCTGCAGCTTATAGGGGACGCGCGGACCTGCATCTAAAGGCGTGTGGGTCTCTCCCGGCTAGCGAAGTGACGGGAGACCAGATGGCAACTGCAGCCCCGGGATGTGGCGGCGCCCGGTGGCCATGGGGTCACGGCCGCCCTCGACCGGCCAGGCCAGGAGTGCCGGTGCCTGGCTGCTCAGTGCAGCGGAGGGATGATGGAGGGGAGGTCTCAGGGCTGCGGGTGGGCGCGGTCCAGTCGGGCTGCTGTGTGGACCCCACAAAAGGGCCGAGGAGGCAGCAGGTGCGCGGCCACCAGCCTGGCCCGCGTTCTGCACACTGCGTGGGTGTGCGTGCCTTTGAGTGTGAGAACGGGAATGTACATGCTCTTGTGTGTGCACTTGTGCATGTCAGGACCCGACTGTGTGTGCAAGAGTACACGTGTGCACCGTAGGCCTCTTGCCTTTGTAGTCCTGAAATGCCAAAGTGTTGGACACCCTGAACAGTAACAGGAGAGCCACCGGGCTGTGCAGGGGCTGACACCTGTTCCATCTCTCTCTCTCTCTCTCTTTCTCTCTTTCTATCTTATATTCACTTATTCGAAAACTCTTCACGAGTGCAAATATTTTCACATAAAGGCCTGCATTGGGAATGGCCCCAAAACACCTACCACCCTCCCCTCCCCCAATGCCTAACAAGGGTCTGCCTGCATTTGCACCAGGGGAAGCTTACACTTGCCAGGGAAGGTTGAAGTCTCCACAGTGACCTGCAGGCGGAGGCAGAACTTCCCTTTGTCCTGAGTAAAGGACATTGCATGCTGGACAATCGGAGATCTTTAATTACCTCTGCCTATGTCCGGTATAACACAAGAGGGACTGAGATTTTCCAAGTCCATCACATGGAGATGTGCAGGGGCTCTTTTTTTAGTAAGTTCCAACATATGAAAGGAAAGAGGGATGGCTTGTATAAAGGGATCCACCCCTAGAATTTCTTAAAAACAGTAAACCAAAGCAGCCTTTAATGAGTCTCTTTTCCTGTGAAAAAAAGAAACAACATTATTTACTCCTTACTGAGGAGTGATTCCCAGTTCCTTTAGCTGTGTGTGGAATTGAGTGCTTGCCCTCTAGGACAAGGATGTCTTCAGGTAACACAGACAGCATGAATGCCTTCAGAGAACACAGAGCGATGGCAAACTCTAGTCTAGCCTGTGGGGCCGGGCAGGGAGCTGGGATGAGCAATACTGAATGGCCAAGTTTAATAAAGGCCACAGAACAGGTGCAGCAACTCACAGCTGCTTCTCAGTCTCAGAGAGAGGGGAGAGGAAGACAGGGGGTTGGAGCAAACTGGAGCACACATGTCCTCCCTTGAAGGGACCATGGCTCTGAGTGGCCTTGGATCGGGGGGGTGTTGCTATACAGCAACAGGAGCCCAGATCTACCTAATTTTTAAGGAGAAAATGGAAATCCAAATTTGTATGTGAAGTTCTCCCATTTAAAAAATGTTCCAGCAAAGTAACCCTGAGGGCCAATATTGCAAGTATCCAAACAGACAGCCAGCCAGAAAATCCTTCAGTTTGCAGCCCTTTGAGAATTTAGCACTCTAAACTTTGAGATCAAAGTTTAAGAAAGTGATTTTGTTATCATTTGTTTAGAGCCGGGGTCAGAAAATTACTGTCTGGGATCAAATCTGACCTGCTGCCCATTTTTGTAAATAAAGTTTTATTGGAACATGGCCCATTTGTTTACAGACTGTCTGTGAATACTTTCACAACGACAGAGTTGAGTCCTTGCAACAGAGACTGTGTGCCCTGCAAAACCTAAACTATTTATCATTAGACCCTTTACAGAAAAACATTGCCATATATTGTTTAGATCAATCACAAGTTAACACTTGTTTCCTTTCTGACAGAAAGTTCTTTTAATTTAAGAAGTCACTATGAAGTAGATGTTTGATAGAGAATAGAAGTCAAGTTAAAAATAAAAACACATGGCTGAGCAAAGGAACTGGGAGATAGCATCCTCCGAATTGGGTATTTTCTCCCATGACCAGAGCCCTTTCAAAATCAAAAAAGCAAGGGCCCTTTCTCATGTGAAAATAAATGGTATTTTAGATTAAGAGGATCAAATTTTTTCATAGCCCTTTTCTAAATTGTATACACTTTAAACCAAAGCAATGCAAATGGGTCTATGACCTTATACGTTAAACTACCATGCACACAGCTGACCTAGAGGAGGAGCGGGTGTGTTTGTGAATTGTGAAACTTCTGTTTAGTCTGTACTATGGCTCCTTGTCCGTCTCACGCACAGCCAGAGCTAGTCGTTTAAGTTTCATACAAGTTATGATTGTATTGTGCATGAACACTTTTCTTTAGGGGAAAAAAAAAATCACAAAGATCTTATGAAAAACTTCTATAGTTCATACACTTTTCTGAAAGTTTAGAATTACTCTTTATTACTTTATACAAATTATAAGAGCATGCATTTATTGAAACAAACAAAAAAACCCCACAATAATGTCAAATAACTTTCTACCCTGGAGGCCTAAAGATGCATCTAGTCCCTCTTTGCAGGTTACAGATGAGGAAGCGGAGCCCCGGGGAGGTGACCCATGCAGTGTGAGAGGATCAGTCTCCTGAACTCATCCCTACCTAGCCTTTCCCCTGTCCTCCCCTAAAAGGTGATTTATAGGCCTAAAAATGGAGAGAGTACCCTGCAATGTGAAAAAAAATAGCATAGTAAAAAACAAGAAAAGGACATTTTGACATGAGAAATTTTAAATTCCTACTCTGGGTGAAAAATTAGGATGGGTCAATGTACCCAGTCAATTATATGAAATTTTGAACTCACTGTGAAGACCAACTGAGCATAACTTTAGAAATCAGAGGTTGCTAGAAGAACTGCTTTTCTGGAACGGCTGGCCAGACTGAACGCAGTCCCCGCTTCCTCAAGCTGCCACATCCAGGTTCTGACTGAACCGAGCACCGCAGCTCCTCAGCACTGATGGGAGCAGAAGGCCCTATTCGTGGGCCAGGGATGCCCTTCGATGCCCGAGAGGTAAATAGGCAACATCAGCCGGAGGTTCACCGCTGATTCTGTGACCGCCCACACTCTAGAGTCTGAGCTCCTCCCTCACTGTGAGACTTCACTGTTCTTAGCAAAAAGAAGAAAGGAAAATTGGGAACCAACGAGGACAGACAATATTAGATTCCTGAATTCAGAACGTGACATTTCTAAGTGCCTTTCCTTTTATTATTAAACACAGAGAAATTTAAATTGAATAATAATAGAAATTTATTTTATTATATTAATTACATATTAATAAAAATTTTAGTAATAAATACTATACATTATGTACTAGTGTCATTATCAGTATTGGACACCCTCTTGCGGTGAGGCACCTCCTCTCCCTCCCCTGGTGCTGCCGCTGCACGTAGAAGATCAGTCCCTCAGACACCTCGGGAAGTAAGTCCAGCGTTTCCTGTCAGGTCATCTGGTCCATGCCAACACTGGCTTCTACTGAACACGCTTTCCTCCAGTGAGTGCAAGAGTGCCATAACTGTTGAAGGTTGGTGTATCAGTTAGCTGTGGCTGCAAAGGAAAACATCCCCAGCTCAAAACAAGAGTCACTTCTTTTTGCTCACAGTTCTGCATGCTGGCCGGGCATCTGGCTGTCGGGACAGGGCCTGCTGACCCCAGCTGGGTTCCCTCCAGGGTGCTGTCCACGGGGTTGGGTAGGTGGCCGAGTTGAGCTGGGCTCTCACATTTCTGGAACACCAGGTGGACTGCAGGCTGGGACAGATGTCCATGGTGTTGGGTCAGAGCTACAGTGCTCAAGGGGGGGGGTGCCCATTAGAGAGGGGTTTCCTGCCCACCCCAGTCATGCTCTCTAGGGGTGGCTGAGAAGAGCTTTGCTTTCCCCATTTGCTGGAAGATAATAGGTTAGTCAGTGTTTTGGACTGAATTGTGTCACCCCCACCCCCAACCAATTCATATGTGAAGTCCTAACCTCCAGGCCCCGAGAACATGACCTTGCTTAGAGAGGGTCTATACCGAGGTGATCAAGGGAGGTCTTCAGGGTGGGCTTTCATCTAAAATGGCCAGTGTCCTTATGAGAAGGGGAATTTGGACAGCAGACATGCCCAGGAGAACACCTGCGAAGACGCAGGCAGAGACTGGGCGCTGCAGCCAGGGAGCAAAGCCCCAGACGCTGGGAGAGGGGCTGGGCCAGGTTTTCCCTCTCGCCAGGAGGAACCGACCCTGCCCACACCCTGCCCAGACTGCAGCCTCCGGAGCTGGGAGACAGCGAATCTCTGCAGTGTCAGGCACCCAGTCCGTGGGACCTTGTCCCCGATGCCCTAGCAAACTAATACCATCAGTCTGAGGCAATATGGTTTCCCTCCCTCCAGAAGGAGTGTGGAAGAAAAATTATATTGTGAATATCTGTTCATGATCCTCTTTCCATCCCAGGCCCTGCTGAGGAAACTCAGCAAGTAAATCCAGCTGTGGGGGGAGCCGGGAGGCACTGCACACGCATCCTCAGGGGAGAGGCCTGTGTGGGTCTTCGAGGCTGGGGGCTGCAGGGCGGGCAGGAGAGGTCCCGGGCAGGTAGGGGATGGCTGGGCTCCGTCACCCTGTGCTTCCGCAGGAAATGTGCCCGGGCTGATGGCGCTGTCCTCCCTGGTGCCCCAGAGACCCGTGACCACCCAAGGGGAGAGGTTCCTGCTCACCCAGGAAGAGAAGAGCAAGCCTGCTGCCCCGCCCACTGTCGCAGAGGGACACTCTGTGGCCCAGTGAGTCCCGCCAGAGAATGACCTCGGGCGTGGGCCTCTCCCTAAGCCACCTTTGAAATCCCCTGGAGGTGGAAACACCTTGATTTCCCAGCCCATCCCGAGAACCTGAAGTCTGGGGTTTGAGTGGAGCCTGGATGCAGGGGGATTAGTGCAAGGTCCCGGGTGACTGCGTGAGCCGCGGAAGGGAGACAGGGCTGGGAGGAGAACCGCAGCAGGCGGCTCCGCTGAGAGCCTAGGAGGGTCACAGTGGGACGCTGAGTGTGCAGCCGGGAGCTGTTCTGTGCGCCGTGCCCAGCCTCAGATACGCTCTGCCACGGACGTGGCCCCACCTGAACTGTGTGTGACAGTGTGCTGGCCACAGTTTGGAGTGTGCATGTACGTGCATGTATGTACGTCTGTCTATCCATAATTTGAAGCAAGTTATCAAGTGATGTGTATATTGTTATTTGATTTTTTTTTTTTTTAATTCTGAGAGAATTTCTAGAGAAAAGGACGTGCAGGTGGTGCCTCCTGGGAAGCAAGGCAGTGGCCTCATAAGGAGACACGTTTCATGCGGTTTGGGACATGGCAGCAAATGCGTATTGCTGTGTCAGTTTAAAAAGAAAACCCAATAAGGTAATTTTTAAAAGATGGAATTATTTCTTCTAATTTAAAACTGGGTTTTGGCATGGTTAGTATTTTTCTTCCTTATCTCACTTTCTATAAATCTAAGAATGACTCTAAAATCTCAGAATGACACATACATCTGTATTCCTGGTTTTGCTGTGCCATCCGTGATCACACTGCTGTATTTCTCTGAGAAATCTTGAGCTGTTTTGTTCTCACATACCTTGGATCTGAAACGTAGACTATGTCTTTTGCACTGTTTTTGCTTCTTTAAAGGACAACTGTTGGTGAGGCCAGTTGAAAAATTAAATTTGGCATCAGGTTTAAACACTTTGTCCTTTAGTTGATGAAGAAGAAAAGTGGAGGCAGGGGAGGTCTCGTGAGGAGCCCCCTGAGTGGTTCTTGTGTCCCCCGGTACAGGTGTCTGGGGAGCCGTGGCTGAGTCTTTTTTTTTTTTTTCAACTCTTGAAAGCTTTAATATTTTCTTTGACATATTAATGTAATTACTTTAAAAAATTTAACCATGCTATTTTTTGGATGTATTTTTCCTGCTTTGTTTTGAGACATTTCTTAAAAAATATGTTGATTAATTCAAGTTGAGTGTTTTGTTGAGGATATTTATGTGAATGACAGGAAGAGATACTGGCAAGTTGTGTGTCTGTGTCTGTAGGTGCCTGAGCACGTGGTTTAAGACCTAAAACTAAGGGCCAACGTTATAGGCTGCTGTGACAGCTGGTAAACTTGGGAGAGCCATGAAGGACCACAAGTTCCCCTCCCCTCTCAGCTCCTGCAGACAAGGTCCCCCAACCCTCCTTATCACGAGGATGAGGCCCAGTGTCTGCTTATCACTGAGGAGGTTTCAGCTTCTCGCCTGCCCATGAAATTATCCAAACAAGCCAATCACATCCTGCCCTGGGAACGGGGGCACCTGACCTCCGTGGCACTACAGAGTCTGCCTCCCACAGACCCTGTTATTCACTCTGTTCCCAAGTGCAGCCCCCGTGTGGCCCCCATGCAGGGCAGGATCCTCTTCCCCGGGCTGTGAGTGCACATCTCAGAGTGGGGTGTATCTGGCATCTGTCTCGGTTCTGATTCTGTTCCCTTTAATTTGGAAACCAAGTGTCCATGTATGTGCTTTGTTGAGCATCCTTGCTCTTATGTAGACATCATCTTCTTACAGCAATTTGTTCTTTCTCCTTTTTTGTTTCCCATATTAACTTTCATTATAGTTTATTTTTTTATTTTTTTCAAAATGCCAATCACTGTATTAATTTGCTCCAGTGTATTCATAAAGTTTGCTTCTGCATATTGTTTTCATGATCAGTAAGTATTTATCAGGTCAAGAAATCATTCTCTATATTTGTCACCTCCATTTTCGTCTCATATTTCTTCAAGACTTCACACTCTTGTGTCAACTATTTAAACACTCAGCACAGAAGAACTCAACCACTGTGCCCCCCGCCCTCCGCCAGCACAGACAATGGGGCCAATGCTCAGTGAAGTGTCCTGAGGAAGAGGAGGAAAGACTTTGAACTGAGTCAAACTATCACCTGGAAGGGACACTTGGGACAAATAGTGCATATGTGACAATTTATATCTGTTCTCTACATTACCAAAAAAGTCAACCTTGAATAAAAATTTCAAAGCACAGCATTTTTCTCTCAAACATGTCACTGCTGTGATCTGGCATTTACTTTTGCAGAGGAGGAGCCTGGAGGCGAAGCTTGGCGTTGTCATTCTATTGGTGACCCCTTTCGTTCTTCAGACTGGATCCTCATGGGATTTTCACACCTTTGACCTTGTGGGTTTCAGGTCACCTGTGCATTTTGTCGTTAATTTTGCCTGGTACATTTTGAACTCTTTTGACCCCTACACTCAGTTTTGGTTTATGTTTTTCAATTTATTTGGAAAGGTCCATATACTTATATGTTTATTGTTGGGGAGATATAATATTAAATGAGTAGTATTGAGCATTAAAATAGATAAATCAAAAGTTTAGATAACTGCTAAAACCATGAAATGACAGATACCTGTTGAAAAAAATGTATGTGTATGTATGTATAACTAAATGAGGTTAATGAAAATAGTATGTTATAGTATGTTTCATATTTCCCATAATAATCAGAAATGGAAGAAGGGGTAGAAAAGTGAAGGGAAATTCTATTAAAATTCGATCTTACAGTTTAGAGACTCTACATATACTTCTTCATTTGTAACTTAAAGCCTATTTAACTTTTCCTTTTGAAAAGTTAAAAGTAAATACTGATTGATGGTAAAAATAGGCAGAATACATGACAAGAGAAAAGTAAAGACATTTTTACTATTTAGAAAAGAAAAGTAACATGTAGCAATAGAAAAATGAAAATCAGAAGGCATAGGTATGAACAGCAGATATAAAAATTAATTTATTATATGGTATAGGTTAAATTTGCTCATTATAAAAAAGATCTTAGATTTTGTTACAGAATTAAAATGAAATTGTGTAGTCTTAAAAATACACACCTTCTGCAAAGGAAAACTGAAATATTAAATTAATTATTTAATTAATATTAAGTTAATTTAAAATATCTGTCATGTAAATACATAAAACGGAGAACAGGACATGATTTCAACACAGTTCTCAACCTCCTGCAGGCTTCATTTTCCCATCTGTGCAAAGGTCGTGATGAAAATAGAGCCCACCTCAGAGGGCTGTTGTGAGGATGGAATAAGTTATTATTTGCAAAGGCTTAGAACAGTGCAGGGATGCAGAAGCTGCTATGTAAGCATAGCAAACATTTAAATAAAATATAATGCATTTAAATTAAAAATAATATATGTTATTTTCAAAAAATAAAACAAATGGGAAAAAATAGTTGGCAGTATCAGATCAGTAAAGACCGAATTCAACATGAATATGAACATTTCCTTTGCTCTAAATGTTGCTTCCAGATCTCATTGATTTACGTGGAAAATAGTTCCAGTGATCCTTCCAGGATAAAGATTGCATCTCTTGAACAGAGCGTAGCATTCCTGCAGCCCGAAGACCAAAAACTGCCCAGCAAATCTGTTGTAACAAATCTGATTCATTTTCCCCATATCACATCTCATTTGTGAATACCTTGAACAAATGGAAGAACTGCCCATCAAGTTCACAAAGTCATGGGAGAAGAGAACCCAGTCTTACTCTTTGCAAAAGTGTCTGGGAATAGCCTGGATAATTTTCAGAGACGAAGAATGTCATCTGTGCTCTTTGCAAACACCACTGTTCGTGCTGTGCTTAATGCTCTGGGGCAGATTCAAATGGAAAACCTTGATATGTACAGCTAATTACCATCATGACTCTATTATGGAGAAATTTTAATTCAGCTGTCTCATTCTATTTTCAAGAGATGAAAAAATTCAAGTTCCTAAGTTATGAAATTCCCAATTAGTAACCAGATGATACGATTTTACAGATTAAGACCAGAGTACTTATAATCACATTATTGTTTCTTTTATGAACAAAATTGTTTGTACAATCACTAGAATACAAAAGTTTTCATTGACTCTTGATGCCTGAGGAATAATTTCTCATGAGAAATTTGAATGCCCAATTTTTATATGTTAATAATTGAAATAAAAGCTGCTAAGACTCTCTAATTTTCTCTACCTGTTCTCTCAAAGGAACTGATGAATTTCACTAGCTTTTCTGAAACATCCTTAAGCCAAATCCAGTGTAAAAACCTGATAATGTCCTTTTATGAAATTTGGAATTTGAAAATAAACTAGATATATAACAATTAAAGCAAAATAAATCAACAGAAATATAGATTATTCTTTTTCAAATGCTATCTGACTTTAATGTTTGACATATCTCTCTGGCAGGGACAGACGCTCCGATAGTGAATCACTAATTTAGACATTGAAGAATCACTTTTTATTAAAAAAAATCACTATTTATCAGACAGTCCTGGGCAATGCCATTCTTATTTTTACCTATCCCTTCCAGTTCAAAAGATTTGACCATAGGTATAGGCCTTTCTCAGAACAGATAATCACTTTCTTTCCCCTTACCATACTTTATTTTATCTATGGCTTTTCTCTTACCCAGAATCCTATCATATAATTGTTTGGTGCCTTGTTTATCTCTCGTGTTTTCCCCAGAATGTCTTTCTCACTGCTGAATCTCTTGTACTCAGAGTGCCAACACGTGGCAGTGTTTGATACCTGTTAGCTGCCTGGGTGATGGAACAGATCTGTATTCAAGTTTCCTTTTACATTTCATGATATTTAGAAAAGCCCACAGCTCTCGCTCTCCTGGAACAGTAATAGACGAGCTAATATCCTCCAGCCTGTCCTCAAAAACTCCAAACTCTGCCTTTGTGTTAGGTGGAAAGTACGAGCTCTTACCATGTATTTTAGCGTGTAAATTGTTGGAAGAATGACCTTATTTTTCTGCCCAGAGACAGAGCGGCTGGCATGGAGGAAGTTGTCTTCCCATGGAACGCTTATTAACTGTGGACATTTAATCTCTGTGCCCTTTCTCTCATCCATGCCAGCAGTTAGCACAAAGAAAAGATGTTGGACTTTTGTAGTTTAGAAGATGAAGAAGGTTTAAGGCTTTCAATTCAAAATATGTCCACATATTTAAAATTACGTGGGCTACACCTTTGTCATGCTTTAGGGTGAGGTGACTGGAAGGGAAGAAGGATTAGTCAGATTGCAGGAAAAGATTTAACTGGGGTTGGGAGCACCCAGGTAAAGCTTTCACACTTTGATGGGCCCCAGGCAAGGGATCTGGGGCTGCCAGAGATCAGAGCTGGGCTGCATGAAGAACAGAACAACGCAGAGAGGCATGGCAAAGCCAAGGGACGGGAGTGGTTTAAGGGCTGGGGTGGCGCACACAGGGACAGAGGCAGAGGCTGAGAGCAAAGGCCAATTGAGAAATCAGCAAAAAGGAGATTTAAAAAAGGGGAGCTTTCAGTGTTTGCCCATGCAGTATAACACTAGCTGTGCGTGTGTCACATATGGCTTTTATTGTGTTGAGATGTGTTCCTTCTATATCCAGTTTATTAAGAGTTTTTATCATGAAGGGATGTTGAATATTATTGAATGCTTTTTTTGCATCTATTGAAATGATCATGTGGTTTTTGTCCTTCATTCTGTTATGATATATCACATTGATCGATTTGTGTATGTTGAACCATCCTTGCATCCCTGAAATGAATCTCACTAGATCATGATGAATGGCCTTTTTAATGTGGTGTGGAATTTGGTTTGCTAGTATTTTGTTGATGATTTTGCATCTATATTTATCAGAAATATTGGCCTGTAGTTTTCTTTTTTTGTTATGTCTTTTTCTGGCTTTGGTATCAGGATAATATTGGCCTTGTATTGTAGAATGAGTTTGGAAGTATTCCCTGCTCCTCAATTTTTGGGAATGGTTTGAGTGGAGTTGTTATTAGTTCTTCTTTAAATGATTGGTAGAATCCAGCAGTGACACTATCAGGTCCTGGGCTTCTCTTTGATGGGAGACTTTTTACTACTGCTTCTATCTTATTAGTTGTTATTTATCTATTCAGGTTTTATATTTCTTCATGGTTCAATCATGATAGGTTACAAATGTGTAGGAACTTATTCACTTCTAGGTTTTCCAATTTATTGGCATAACACGTTGAGGCCTCACCCTAGATCTTGGTAGAAGCCTGGAGCAGGGAGGATTCCGGGTGTGATGCACACAGAGCTCCTACTCCTGGGCAGCAGTTAGGACCTTTCCTAGGTCAGAGGGAGACCCCAGAGGGGAGAGGACACAGCAGGAGGCTCAGCTGTTGCTGGGAGGGAGGGGGATTTAACCCCAGATTTGAAGCTGGTTTTACATCCTACCCTGGAGTTGAGCTTCCAGGGTTGGAGAAATCGTAGCATCCCAGAGGCTGGGGACCTCCAGAGAGGAGGGTGGTCTCTGTAGTCCCTTCAGGAATCTAGGGGAGGTCGCCTCACAGAACCCCTCCTAAGCCCCCGTGACAGATGCCACCCCGCGGGGAAAGGGGAGGGAGTGCCCTAAAAGAATGAGTTACTCTACAGAAGCCCCTTGTTTTAGTTTAAACTTAAATAGTGAATGCACTTACAATGCAGGTCTAGAGTTAATTATTATCCGGTTTCTGTTTTGTGTGTGCATGTGTTGTTGTTAGCTAGGGAGAACGAGGGCTTGAATGGAAACGGAATTCAGGCACAGAGTATAGAGAAAGGCACATTCCTTCTGCATCTTGGGAACTGCTGTTTGTTTGTAATCTGCCACATAGAGATTAGCTGACAGGTGGGAAGGGTGGGGTCACAGCTCACATGCACCCCTGGAGTGACCACATTCTGGAAGGTTCCCCCAGAAGTCCCTTGGGATGTGGCTGGCATGGGTCCTTGCCCATGGCAGGGTGTGGAAGGAGAGACCCCTTCACTGTAACTAACTTGGGCTTCCACAGGAAGATGCTTTGTGCAGTTCCTGCTCTCCATCCTGTCTGTAGGGCCCCTGTGGATTTTTTTGCTGGAATTTTCTTCCGTATCATTGGAATATTAAAAGACACTGTGGGAATATGTTCAATGGGATGCTCACTGACTTTGTTTTCTTTTAAATCCTATCATTTCTGACCTCTGCTGATTCCCTGCAGAATATATAATACTTGAAAAAGAAATGTTCCCAAGGACACCCACTGGGACGTTCCATAATTTTTCAGTGGGCATTTCCCTAGTTTTCAGGGCAGTAAAGGAAGAGTGTGACAAGGATCCGGGGAAACGCCTTTCCTCACAGGAGCCTGGCCCTAGGCCGCGGGTCCTGCCCTGCTCGCCGCTATTTGGGGATGGCAGGTAACTCCCTTAACGCTGCAGACGTGCCGTGCTGTGGCCCTTCGGTAAGGACGAAATTCTCACTCGTCTGGGACTTGGTATATTTCAGCAGATGTCTAGAATTTTGTAACATGCTTCGGCTGCGATACGTCTAGCTTGGCATGTGAGCTGAACATAAAGTATGTGTGTCCTTCACACTGGACACCCTCCGTGAAGGCGTCCTTGTCTCTCGCCAGCAAGCACAGTTCTCATAGTCACCTGCCCCCCTGGTTTCAAGAGTCCTGCCCGGTAAACTCTGTGACACAAAGTCCACCTCTAAGTGGCTATTTAATTACCATTTTCACCAGCTGTCTGAAATTTTTTACCTTTTGTTCTAGAGTAAAAGGAACAGCACGTTGCTCAGCGGATACGTGTAGTAAACTAGTTTTCAAAACTGGAATATCACATATCCACCTTATAGTATTGTTGTGCACCAAAACACGTCATGATAAATGTTTTACTTGGAATGTGGCAAAGAAATAAAAAAGCAGCAGAGATGCAGAAGGACGGTTATAAATTGTTTTAGTCACACTGGTGACCAAGAAATGAAGTTAAATAGAACATGCATATTTTGTCTATGCAATACTCACCATTTGATCTCCAGATGGATAATCTAGTAGTAAGTTTAGCCTCTTTGTTTTTCTTTATTTCATATTTTCATCTCTTTAAAAATTGTCCAATGTTTCTATCCTGCTATCACGTTTTTATCAAGGGTGCTATATTTTATACATTGTATTGAATCTCTAAAGAAAACTTCATAAAATGCAAAAGTGCTAGTAATTCATAAAAGAGCTAAAGTATAAATTCTTCTCTGTGGATAATCCCTACCTTTCCTTGACCTGGCATTTATTTTCATGTCATCATTTTTAGCGAATCCTAGAAAGCTCACCATTAACTCAATGGCAGTGATAGCACACGGGACATTTCTAATTATGTAGCTTGGGTATAAAGAGGTACGTGTATTTCACAGACGTGGGAGTGAATATGTGTGGTTACTTATTTATTTCCTTTTGGTCATTTGAGGAATCTAGAGCAGTATTCTCCGCCACTCCCTGTGGCTGGGCGTGGTGGCACTTCTAACACTGCTGAGGTGACTTCAGGAGACAAATGCAAGGTCAGGGACCCAGAAAACCACAAGACTCTGGGAAATTTGCCATAGCTTTGCTTCAAACCACTCTTTCAACTCAGATTTGCAGATGCCTCTTTTGCTCAGTGGGGAATTTGGAGGATAATGGAATATTTGTACAGTGTGTGTTAATCTAATGATCTATCTCCATTTAACAACTTCAAAGCGTCATAAACACAAGACACTCATTACTACATGTGAGCATACAGCTGGCCAGACGATTTTAATGTTGAACCTTGACAATAAAACTGCTTTTGGAAACTGGTTGTCTCTGCTCTGATTTGGTAAATCGTCTTTTAACTTTCCTTTTTGTGAAGGATTTCAGGAATAAGGACGGCACAAGCTTTCAATGGAACTGTCCCGTGTTATCCCATATATGTTCCCATATTGCCACACATACCAGGTGGTCCTCTTGCTTTACTGACAACTCAGTGAACTCAACATAAATGTCTCTGCCCAGATAAATCTCATGGCACATTCCTCACGGTAGCGA
>CM052439.1:173501599-173514847 GCA_028533085.1 Varecia variegata
GGATTTAGACAGATATTCAGGCAAGAAGCAGAATAAAATTGCTTCTTAAGTAAATGGAAAGAATGATGAAAAATATGGCTTTTGGAGTTAGGTCTTGGTCAAATCTAATTTCTCCTGCTAGCCAAGTGGCTCAACACTCTGAGCTTCAATTTTCTTAATTTGTGATTAACGCTGGCCTCAAAAGGCTGCATGAGGATTAAATGAGACTATATATATGTGCATATGTACATACACATAAATATACGAATAAAACCTAATCAGAAAATCAGTGCACACTCTATAATGCAAGAAAGTTCGAGCAGAATTAAAGAATTGAGAGGTGACATTATACTGACCTACAGAGAAGTTCCGCAGATGGGATGGGAGTAGGATTACAGTACATTTTATTTACACTAGAACCTTTAGCATGACTTAGTGAAAGCAATTAGGATGATAGCAAGACATATCATTTGAGCAGCCTATTTGAAGTGTAAGGGTGTTGTTCATGCAGTATTTTAGAGCAATTGCTTATGCCCACACATTTGGAAGAAAATTGTCCATTTCCAATGCCTGGGAGATCACTTTGTGCTTAACAAGGTATCATAAATGAAGAAAGTGCCCAGAATAACTAACATTTTGACTTTATATTCCCCCTTCAGCAGCCAAAGGAGCTATAAACAGTGTTTTTATTTGAAGAGATTATCTAACTGAAACTGGAGGAGTTTTGACTATTCCCTCTGCAGATCGTCATTAGGTGATAAAATAAAGAATGATGGATTGCAGAATAGTGAGCCAAAAGAGAAGCTATTAATAGGATGTGTTGTAGCACAGTCTATCTCTAGCCTAGATGCACAAGGATGTGTAGAAGACTTGGGAGAGTAAATAGCAAATGTTTAAATATATAAGAGCTGTGTCAAGTAAGCATGCCACGTGCATAGGCAAAAGACTATCTATTTATTAAGAAGGCCAAGGACTTCATTTAGCCTTTTATTTGCCATTCAGCATCATTATTCTGAATTTCTAATATTGCTTTACACATAACATAATTGTATGTTTATTACTTAAAATCTTTTTTGGACCTGATGTCAATCATGATTTCCTGCCCTAGCTTCCAGTGGTCCAGTGGGTTGTTTATTGAGAAATAGATTATGGGCGTATGCATCCTAATAAAATCGAGCTTACTGACCCCTTACACTTTGAGCTTTCCCACTATTGCCCCTTTTATAAAATAGAGTAATATATGTGTTGTGTTTTCCTCCACTAGAGAAACCACCAGAACCACTTGATTTATGAAATTTTTTGAATCGTGTATGCCCACATATTTGAAATTGGCTTAGATCTAAAATCTCTAAATACCTGTAACTGCAACTCCATGCTGTGGCAGGTGCAGGGACATTATGGTATACCAGCTTCCTCTGAATTTTGTTTCTAAAATACTGACTGGATCATGCACATATTTACATTTACTTAAACTAGTGAAAATACACCTTACATTGACTTTAAAAGCTTAAAAACAAACAAACAAACAAAAACACCCAGCATCACCTTACTTCAGGCCTGAGTCACGTGTGTGCACCAGTGGCTAAGAACTGGCAAACCCAGCTTTCAATGCTACCAGGAATCCAAGGGCCCTGGGAGCCCCGTGCCTCTGTATGTAGATTTGGGCACTTTTGTCTTAAAGTGTAAAGTATCCTGCTGAGAATAATTTACTAATCTCACTGATTGTGCAGTTTACATGTAAAAAGATACTGTTTTACTACCTATATAATTGTATGCATATGGCATTGTGTAATAAGATCAGGAGTTAATGTCCATTCTATCCAACATCCATATCCAACTATCAAGACCAAGCATATTAATTACATTTTGACATTGTATCACATTCCATTGTATGGTTTGCAATTAATCCTCTTATTTGGCAATTATTCACAGTTTAGATTTCACCTTTATCTTCTTCACTCTAAAATGGATTAGATTTGGAGACTTCCAGGAGGTCATTTTTGTTTGATCTTGGTTTCAAAGTCAACCCCAACCACCTTCTCCTTTCTCTGGTTTCAGCCTTTCATCCACTTTTTGTCAAAGGTGTGGCTAACTCCAGGTTCTGTCATGGGATAGAGTGGCTGTGACATAGCTGTCATGGATACAGTGCACATGTGGGCAAAGTTGTAGAGCCCATAAGTATAATAAATAGTTAATTCTTTTATTGGGCAAAATCTCACTACAGATATAGACGCATCAGAAGAGTCTGGTTGCTGTTGCCATCATGTGTAGATAGACACTGGTTGGAGAATTCCTTTTGTGATGAGCTAAATTCCCATCATATCTTAATTAGCCTTCCACTCGTATGTCCTTTCCACGATTTCTTCTCTTCATGCTAATAATGTTCTCACAGCCCATGTTTTATGGCCTTTGCCCAGAAGGTAGCCTCTGGTGCACTCAATGTTTTTTCTATCATAGGAAAAGCTAGCATAGTCTTAAGATTTGACCTGCTTTAGTTACAGCAGTTCTTCAAAAATGGTGGTTCTTCTGCTCCAGGTGACCAGACAGTGGAGAGGACTAGGAAGTTTTCATGCAAAGGGCATTATTTATCTTACTTTCCCTCTCTTTCAACCTACCATCCCTTTTCTCCAACTCCTAAACCAGAGTTTTGGGGAAAAAGTCTGAACCTGCAATTCAGAAAAGAATTCATATTAAACAAGCACCTACTGTATGCTAGGCATTTTTTTTTCTAGGCAGATTCATTACATGAACTACTATTGCATTTAATTATATTAACATTATGAGAAAAGTTTCTATTCCATTTTGTATAAGAGAAACCTGCAGATAAGATACATTATCTAACTTGACAGAAGCTGACATCTAACAAGAAAGAGAGCCTGGATTCCAAACCTGTATCTCCTCCCAGGGACATTTCCATCAGTAGTATTCTTAGAGTCTAACTGGGCAACATTGGATCTTGTCAGAAATATAAGAACTTTTAATCACTTTGGTTCATACATAGAGGACAACTCTGCAATTCTGCACAACCTTGCTTGGAAAGCCATGATTCCTAGAGAGAATTTTGGGGGGCTTTGTGACTTTTATAGATCTGTTGGTCATCAGCTCCCATGATTATATGATTTAGTGATGAAAGACCAGAGAGAGAGAGTGGAAGAGGGAGAGAGAGCACATATGTTTACAGCATTTAATCAAGGGATCCTACAGAAATATCAGATCATAAATAGTGGATGGTTTCCTTAATTCAGCCTGATTCACAGCTTTCTGGAACTGTGAGTTTCTTCCGGACATGACAGCAATATTTCTAACAGTATTATTTTCTTTTGATGTGGATGAGCCAAAAAATGCACATGGAGAGTTGGCATGAAGGTTGCTTCAGGGAGCATCGTGATGACAGTCATCACTGGCTGGTCAGAAGAAGTGAGTGTCTTACCTGGAAATTCCTGAGAGAACTTGTCCTGGGGCATTTTTGTTTATTTGTTTTGTGGAGAAAAATTATAGCTTATTAGTTTAGGAATTATACTTGTCAATGAACGACACACATACACACATAGTGATCTCAAAACACTCTCTTTTTAGAAGCCTTTTTTATGCAAATTATTTTATTGGGTGATCTGACTATAAATAAATTCACTGCCCCAGGAGCTGTCCCATAAACACCAGGCCCATGACCTGACCAGAGACATGGAGCTCTTGTCTGTTGATCAACACTGTTTCAAGCTCTTAACTAAATCTTTACAATAATATTTACTCGTCAGATTAGAGAGGTAGCTTACACCTCTGGAAAATTGACATGTGGATGTGAAGATTTGCATGGGGACATTGACGTGCTTCCGTGTGTCGGCAGTAACCTGTAGAAGAGTCAGCGTACTTACGGGCCAGGCCTCTGTCTTCAGCAGACATTGTTTCATGTGCATGAATTATGGTGAAAATGCAGGGGGTAAATCAGTGGACAGATATCATGGGGCCACTGGACAATATAGTTTAGGGTACTTGGATGTCTCCTTTTAAATCCCATCTTCCATTGCCTACGGTTCAGTTTCCTTGTTCTAAGTAACAAGTTGGAAATAATCTATTTAGAAACTCTTTGAGGCAGAAATATAAAAAGGACTCCCAAGGATATGAAGGTTAAAGTGAACCATAATACTCCCCTCGTGAGTCCTTTAGAGAAGGTACTAACTCCTGCAAGATTTGAATCGTGGTCGATGAATGTTTGTTGAGCTCAGACAATTGTAGGACAGATAATGTAGGTGACTTTCATGTGTCTTTGAGAATATTTGGTAGTTGACAGAATTAAAATTGTTATAACTAATAGGGGGGCTCAAATAGCAGTAGCATTCAGTTAATGCAGAAAATATATTATGTGATTAAGAATAGATGTCCTATCACTTTTAGGGCCACACACTTAGTTTGTCTTTGCTGGGGCTGTTTTTCTCCTGTGGAAGTCATTGTCAACCTTATTTGGATTTTTCCTCTCTGAGCCAATGGCAGGAAAGGTAACGCATGAACTGTATCACAGTGATTTAGAGAAGTGGGCAGTGAATCACACTAAGGGACCAGTCCAGACCTACTTTCTTTTTATTATTTTTTGGTTATGTTTGTTTATTTGTTTTTTGTTTTTTCCTTTTTGTTCCTCTAGAACTGAGGGATCTGCTTAAGCTTTTTAGCAGTGAACTATCCCATGATGATGCCATTTGGGAGGCCTGTTGAGTAACATCTGAGATTCTCATGGACTAAATTTGCCATAGTGTTGTGAATGTTTTATTCCTAGAAATAAAAAATGATATTTGCATAATAAATTTTTGATGACAGCTTGTTAGGAGGGCATTTGAGAAAAGGCCATTTTGAATATGCATTGCCACATCATATAACGACTATACAATTCGAGCTAGCAGCCTGGAAATAGGATCAGTCATAACTTTTATAATCCTCGTGGGATCAGGATGTGTATGAGAGTATATGCAGTCATATGTATAACTGAGGCTGGAATTTGTGAATGGTCAAATTTGGCATCCATAGTAACAGATGTTTACAGTAACTGCCTGGAATATTAAATGTCTAACAGAAGTCACATAGTATACACAGTGTTGACGCAAATGACCATCCTCTGGCCCTATGTTACAAAATCCATTATTAGGCTATGTTTTCACTTTTTGATATTTATCAATTTACCATCAGAAAATATTGGTGTTTGACGTCAACTTGCTTGGCAATAAGGAAACGCCAGTTATAACAAACTGCACATAAAGTCAAACTGTGTTCTAGCAAGGCCTTCAATATATGGTAGACATCCAACAAAACCGTACTTTCCCACAAGGATTGTGTCTGTCCTGTCCCCTGTCTGCAGGAATGACAGACAGCACAGGCGTCTTGACCTTCATGACACATGCAGTACATGCACATTATCACGCCCCACCCCAGACCTACTGAGTCAGAAATCTGGGGGAGGGAAGAGCTTCTCAGATGATCCTCATAGACAGAAAGTTCTGAGAATCAGGGTTGGATAAGCAGAAGGTGGCAGATTCCACAAATTAATACCCTTAACCTCTCAGTCCCATTTTCAGCAGGGATGCATTAAGTTCCTATTGTCCACCTGCAGATGGGAACCCACAGATGAGAATATCGCTGACCTCCCCTTTTGTGTTGCCCGGTCCAGTGGCGGCCTGTAGGAGGGGGTAAACAACTGACCTCAAATGTTAGGTGCCTTTAGAGTGACATTGCTGAAAAGGAAACCAGACAGATTTGTTTACACAGCCCTGCAATATTCTGATGAGTCGAGGGTAGAGAGTGTGAGTACCTACCACACTTCTGGGGCAAGCTGCAGAATTTTGGCTTCATTGTTTGCCTGTGTTCTTTTGCAGGAATCTGACCTTCAGGGGTGTTTTTGAGTCTTTGTGCTGCACCGTTTGTTAGGCTGATTATTTTCCAAGGGCATTTCTTGAAATGACTTCAGTGCAGCCCCCCTGTGTCCCAAGGAAGCACCATGGCATGGGGGAGTGGCTGGCGTTAGGAGCCCAGCAGTCCTGGGTCCACTGCATCCTGGTCACACTCCAGGACCCTTGTTTTATTCTCTAAATGCTTTATTGATGTATAATTTACATTAAAAACACTCATCAGTTTAAGTGCACAATTCAGTGATTTTTTTTTAGTAAATGTACAGATTTGTGCAACCTTCTCCGCAATTCAGTTTTAGACCATTTCCATGGTCCCAGGAAGAGTCTGCTTGCCCAGGGACAGTCCCGGTTCCCACTCCAGCCTGGGCAACCACTCATCTGCTTCCTGCCTCCAGTGACTTCTCTGGACATCTTGTGGAAATAGAGTTATACAACGCGGGGATTTTTGCTCTTTCACTCAGCATAGTGTTTTAGATTCACCCACAGAAAGTACTGCAGTGTTTATCAGTACTGCGTGCCTTGTCTTTGCTGAATGGTATCATTGCATGGATGTAATCACATTTTGTTTACTCACCAGTTGGTAGACATTTGGATTGTTCCAGCCTCAATTTCTTTATCTACAAAAATCTGTCTGCTAATCCCCACCTTTGCAAATCTGTTCCAAGGATTATGGATAATAATATAATATATAGTGCCTGGAGCAGGGGCAGGGGCGTAATAGGTTATCCATAAATGAATGTCTGAGTAACAGAAATAATGATGCCTATCCTGGAACCCGGAGCTGAAAGGGCATTGTTGTGAGAGGCTAGATACCACACAAACACTGGTGGGGAGGAAAGTGCCTCCGGTGGCAGAATGAAATAGAGAAAACAGCTGATTCATGAGCTAAGTGTCGATTTGATGAGCTCACCAGTGTTCACCTCAAGCCAGCAGCCCGCCTGGGCCAGGGGAACGGAGCCAGGGCCTGGACACTGGGATGGGTCGAGTGTGTGCAGAAAAACGTGGGTGATGTCAGCAATGGCTTGTGGATCCAGGTGACAGCACCCTTGGGACACAGGGCCTCTAACAAGAAACATGTGGGCTTGCCCAGCTTCCTCCGCATGTTGCTGCCTTGACAACTCCCGTGTGAGCCGACTCAGGCAAGGCTGGCCCTGCTCTGCTGCGACTCCCGGGCACTGGCCGTGCCCTCGGCCTCTTGGTCATTTCTCACCCTCACAGAGGCTGGCACAGGCTTTATCTCCCATGCACTGCCTTTGTTCTTTAAAAAGACGTCCTGCGATCTTGACTGGTAGCTCTAAACTGTCTTTTTTTGCCATCTTTGAAGTGTGTATATTTAATCCTCACAACCACCCCGTACCCTGTGAAATAGCTGTAGATTTATCCTCTATCTGCAAACATAGAAACTAGGTCTGAGGACGTGCGTACACTCTCTCCCTCTCTCTGTCTCTCTCTCTCTCTCAAACACACACACACACACACACACACACACACACACACTGTGTACACACACAGAACCCGCCCCCTGAAGACAGGCAGAGTCAGGACTTGAACCAGATCTTTGGCCTCGAAGCCACCACTAGCTATCCCGTGGGTCTAATATCTGCTTCAACTTTAAGAACAACAGGATAGCAAGCAAGTCCCTATGTGTCATTCCAAACTGAAAGATGAGAAAGACCCGGGAACGCTTGGCTGGAGTGTCCTGAGCCCCGGGTGAGTTGGGATGACAGGAGCCGGGGAGGAATCAACACAGGCCAGAGGGTACAGGCTTCCAGGAAGCCTAAAAGGAGGTGCTGGCTGGGATTCTCAAGTCAGGGACAGGATTGCCAGGTTGTAAGTAGGGAGTGATCCGGTTTATGTTTTCTTTCCCCCTGGGAAGAAGTAGAGAAAAAGATTGTAAGGAAGACCAGAGTGGCAGTAGCCAGATGACAAGTATAGACCCCTGGGGAAGATGGTGGAGGTGGCTTGGGCTATAGGGAAAACTCCAAAACCTTGAACTGTCCCTTCTATCAGATAGGCTGGAAGAGAATTTCCAAGACAGTTTTTCCAGTTTGAACAGGCCCTGGTGAATAATAATAGTAACAATTATTATTATTATTATTGGTTGATGAATGTATCATATGCAGATATTTTGCAAAGAACATGAGCATCAGCAGCTACCACATAGGCTGGAGGGCCTTCCGTGTCTGTTTTCTCTGCCGGGCCCTCGGCCTTCCCTCCCGCCTCCTCCCCCCATCGGAGGAGTCACTGAAATGTCACCCTCTCAACAAGCCTACCTGACACCCCTATTTAAAATTGAAACCCTATTTCCTGTACTCTGATACATTTCTTATCCTAAATTCTTTTTTCTTTTCTTTTTTTTTTTTTTTTTTTACTGTAGCACTGATTACCTTTTAACTTCTTATGCTTTACATTTTATTATGTCTATTCATTATCTGTCCCCCACTCACACTGGAATTTAAGCTCCATGAGGGTGGAGGTAGTTGTTTAGTTTTAGTTTGTTCGTTGTTGTGTCTGAATTACCCGCTAGAGCACCTTAGTGGTAACAGGCAGTTAATGAGTAGTCATTGAATGAATGAGCAAACACACTCTGTGAGTAAGAAAGGCTGAATTTATCCCACAAAAAAGAATTAAATTTGCATCTCAATGTCACATACCTCTTTAAAGCAATCTATTACAATGTTTGATCCATGATATTCTGTTTATGTTATCTTAGGTAGTAGCAATATATTCAATACCTTGACTAGATGATCATTTGCTTAAATATTTATCTTTGTGTCTTGGTAACATATAAGCATAGGATTTGAAAATCTAAATTTAGGTTGTTCTTGGTTCAGATATTCTTGTGTCATCCAAAGCAGCCTTATTATCAGTCTAGGGTAGCATGTGCTAAATATTTTATGTGGGATGATTTTATAAAGATGCTAGTGGATGTGATTTATAAGATTTCTCTGTGTGAAAGATATTATTTATTATAGAGAAATATTATAGCAACTTCTCACTTGTCTATCAAACTAGTCTTAAGAAGTATGCTTTCAAAGATGTATAAATTACATCTGTTCTTGAACAGCACTCTCCAATAGTACTTTGTGCACTGATAAAAATATCTGTGCTGCTCAGTATGGTAGCCACTAACCACATGTGGCAATTGAGCAATTGAAGGACTAAATTTTAAATTTTACTTGATACTGCTTCATTAAAACCTGAATTTGAATATCCATTTGTGGCTACAAAGCAACTATGTAATTGAATTCTTAACTGTATTCAATTTGAATTAATTTAAATTAAATTTGTGTAGCCTTATGTAGCTAGTGGCCATCCTATTTAACAGCACAAGTCTGAAAAGTTTCCTCTAATAAACTTAAATCTTTGTAACAAGTTGGCCTGAAAGATGTCATAAAATTGAAATGCACAACAAATACAACAGCAGATTCACTCATGGAAAATAACAATACATACTGAAATGACATTTCATCTCCAAGAGAAGTTTGATCACCCATTATAAATGTCAATCATATCTCATTATAACCTCTATTTTCTTCACTTTTTTATATTTTTGCTCATTATATTTTCAGGGATAATCACAGTGCATTCTTAAATTGTACTCTGAAATTACACCTCTGCTTCCTCCAGCCTTCCTACTGCCATAAAATTCACCGAAAGCCTAATTGGCTGGTGGCTCAGGTGTGTGCACAGCTGTGGGACGGCCTCAGGAGACACACTGGCCATCTGTGATAGTGTCTGTAGGGAGTGCTGGTGGTTGGCACCTCACTCAAGTCACGCTTATTCTGATGTACTGGTGGTTACATGGGGCAGTTTAGCTAGGCCACAGGCTCCAGGCAGAACTCACCAATTCCATCTATGCCTGTGCCCAGCCAACCTCCAGCTGACTCCTGCCTAGTCCTGCTTCTCCTTCCTCCAGCCCTGCCTCAGCTTTCCCCATCTTCCCATGCACCAACGACGGATGCTCAGGTGTTGCAGATGTGACCTGGAATCACTGTGATAGGACCTGGGGTTTGTGAGAAGCCTAGGGCCGAGTCCTTTTTCGGTGGATTATGATGATATGAATAATGCTATAACTAGCAAGATTCAGTGCTAACCATAAACTTTCTCAAAGTGTCCCGTGTCAAAATGCTAGCCTTTTGCATCAGTAGATAAGCAATTTGAAAGTGACCGGGATCAAGTTTAGAGCTGAGCAAGTAACTGAAATTATGAAGCCTGGACTTAGCTGGGTTTAGGACGATGAGTGATGCCTGTGACCAGCACGTCAGCCCTGTTGTCCTTGAAGACAGAAGGGTTGAGAAAGCCCCGTGCCTGAGCAGTAAAAAGAACCAGATACAAAATGCCCTGGAGAAAGAGGGAGCTTTTTGATTTATTTAGCTTCTTAGATGGCTTTGGTCAAATTTTGATTTTCGTACATCACATGTAATCATGAAACAAGACACTGTGGTTTGGGCATAGGTTCGTGTTTTATTCCAAGGTTATAAGGAAATAAAAAGCAAAGTTTGGCTTTGATTAAAGTTGAAATTGTCTAGTGTTTCTGAAATATCACTAAGAAGTCCTAGAATGAGTAGACTATAACTAAAACAAATGACACTTCGGAGAGTAAAAATGAAATTCTTTGGGAATGAAGATGCCTGTTTCTCACAGTGAGCCAAATTACTCCTTCACGGTGTTTATGGAGAGCCAGCTCTTGTGAGAAGGGCACGGGAGACAGGCTTGGAACCGGTTCAGTGGGAATCTCACTCCGTAGGAGAAATAGCCTCAGTGATTGGGCATCTATCCATTTCTTCTTAATTTCTATTTTGTTTTGTGATTCATGCAACTTTTATGAACAGTTTTTATAACTCTCCATAGGTGCACGATTAATATAAATCTAACAACTTTGAATTATGAATAATAACAAATATAATACAGTAACCACCCTGTTTTCAAACTTTCAGTATTTTCTTTACTTACATTGCTCAGAAACAGCTTTTCTCAGCAGTAATACGTGTTCTTTCCTTCCTTATGAAGGAAGGCAACATGAGTATTTGGTGAGTTTTCCAAAGTAAGGCTATTTACAAAATTGGCCATGAGCAGTGCAGGCCCCAGAAGAGCAGAGCTTGTCCTATGCAAAGCCTGGAGCCCGCTGGCCTTTTCTGAAGCAGGTTAATAATCCACCCGGCTGACATTCCAGTGGTTACCGTGGGCTTTGGACAGGTGGCACTAGACATTTGGTGAGCTTCTAAATATTTTTCATCCAGATAAGAAGAAAACACTAATCTTCTGTGATTTACCTAATCTTTTAAATAAGCTTGCAAACTAATAATGCAATAAGCTAACGGGGCAACTTTTTTTGTATTTTTCATGTTCTCTTGTTTATCAAGGGATATCAAAATATTAGTCTTATCAGTTGCTGTATTTATTTATGTATGTATTTAATGAAATTGGGGGTTATTTAAATATAGAATATTGTAACTCAGACTAAATTATTAATGAAACAAGTGTAATGTTTGACTACTTCATTAATGAAAATTTAGAAATCTGCCAGCTCCAATAGGACATATTTGCCTCATCTGGTCCTGTCACCTTTGGCCATCCAGAGTGTAGCCTTGAAAACAGGAGATGGTTTTGAAGCTGGAACACCTGTCATAGAACACAAGTGTTTAGGTGAGGAAGCCAGAAAGAGTACAGAAAGTAAAGCAGCAGATCAGACGCAAAGATGTGTTGGGAAGGCTGTGACCTTGGGGACACCAACACTCAGGGCTTCAGCAAATCTGTTTTGAATGCTCACTGTAGGTCATGTGCTTTAAATATATCACTGTCACGTCTCACAAACTCACGGTGGGTAGTTATCCTTACAGCTACTTCCTAAAAGACAGAACAGCACAGAGAGGCTGAGTAAATCATCCAAATTCACACAGCTAATAAATGTTGGAACTGGATGATAAATGCTGAGGTGTCTGTCTCAGCTGGCCATCCGTCCACTCCGCTTGCAGGGGAGGTTCTAAGTAACGTGTTCCAGGTTCTTAAGGAGCTGATGGTTTTCTGAGGGGTGGTTTGAAAAGCAAGGAATAATTGATTGCATATCAGAAAAGTGTTTAAGTCATGCATGAATTTTTTTCTTATTCTTTAGTTTAATACTTAAACTGGTTATTTTCAAGAGTGGAGAACTGATTTGGATAGTGTTATTATACAAGGTTGAATATATTGATGACTACTTTTGCTACTCCTCAATTAGTTAAAATGTGAAAAGGATGAAACCTAACTGGCTTTAGCCACTATTTAATTTAATTCCATACTTGGATATTCCCTAGCAGAATTGTAAACTTCAAAGTGCTGTACTTCCATTTAGTAGACAGAGTTCTAGGAGGCCAAGAAGGTTACCAAGTCACTCATGTACAGCACCGCATGGCTTAAATTCCATTGCTAGGTGGCATTTGGGCCCCAGGAGGTCTACCCCCTGTGGCTCTGATGGCTTCACTGATAGTTTACCAAGTTTACCTTTTTATTCCTCCTCTCCCAGCAGGAGCACTGTGGCCAATGTTAGTCTCCCAGTGTTTGATAAGCCTGAGCTCCCCCTTCTTTTATTTCTTCCATTCCCAGCCCAGCTTTCCCCTAGAGTTGTATTTGGTTGGCCTTTGCCCAAGATCTGAGAAATGCTTTTCCATGCCTGTCATCCCACACTGTACAAATACTCAGACACAGTCAGGACAGCCTGGCCCAGGACTTTGCTGGTTGGCCACTGATGCTGGAGAAGTCTCCCCCAACACCCCACTGAGAATCAGATGCAGGCTCCCTAAGTCAGAGGCAAACTGAGAACAGACACCTGCGTGTCAGTGTCTTCGAACACCTACTTAGTGTCTAACTCAGTACATAGTACTAAATTAACAAAATAACTTTGAAAAAAGTCAGCACAACAATAATACTAATAGTTCAGTATTGGAGAGTTGTAAATGATACCTTGATGTTCTGTGGTAATAAACTGTATTATAACATGATGACAATATGTAATAACATTTATAAGAATTTTAAAAATTCATCTATTATCCCCTGACCCAGCAATGTCATTGACTTTTTTTTTAAAATATGGATACACATAGACTTTAAAAATTTGAATAGTGCAGAAAGACAAAAATGAAGTGGGACTTCCTTCCTACTGAACTTTTTCCCCCTGAAGATAACCACCGTCCACAGTTTCTCATCAGTCCTCTAGGAAAATTCTTTAAGTGTAGATGTACATTTTTAAAATGAAGACAATTGAGGTCATACTATTTACTCTGTTATATACTTAAAAATAATTAATACCTTTTGAAAAACCTTTAATACAGTAGTCCCAACCTTTTTGGCACCAGACACCTGTTTCATGGAAGACAATTTTTCCATGGGGTGGGGGGAT